>KZ653248.1:22882-38932 GCA_001010745.2 Gerris buenoi | reverse complement strand
ATTTAAAAAAAAAAAAAAAATAAAATAATAATAATAAAAAAACACTATTGTATATTTTATGTGAATAAATCAGCTTTATTCCGTTTCTATAAAATTTATTTCCAACCCTACCAAACCATTTAAGTTGTCGACACTAATAGACACAATGGCACAACTGTCCGTATACAATTAATAAAAAAACACTATTGTATATTTTATGTGAATAAATCAGCTTTATTCCGTTTCTATAAAATTTATTTCCAACCCTACCAAACCATTTAAGCTGTCGACACTAATAGACACAATGGCACAACTGTCCGTGTACAATTGAGAACTTTGATTAAAGACTTTTTTAAGTGTCCACCCCTGTATGTAGCCTCGAGTCATTATTAAATCATTCTCATAACAGACGTTACTAGAGAAAAGCCACTTCTTTGAAAATGTTGGTGGCACGAGAGATATTATCAATGGTACCTGCATTTTCTTTCCTACAAAATATTGTGCTACAAGTTTTCCGTTCAAGATGGCATGGCCAAGCTTTAGAATAAGGCTGCCACGCCTGCAACACACTGTATTCACCATATTAAACTTCGAAATATAGATACATTGAAGAGATGTGCGATGTGCCCCTTTGTCTTTAAAGTTTATAAAACAAAGGAATAGTATAACATATACAAAAGAGTGATCATTGTCCCCCTGACACAAAAGTGCTTGAAGCAGAAGAAAATAGTATGTTACAGGCTTGGCATCCTTACTGTAAAGGTATTCTGATGGTTGCCCTTATAAAAGAGATTTTGCCTGTAGAGAACTGCAGAACACCGTAATTATTTCTGACTGTATTGACCATTCTATGTTCATAAGCACAATCTGCATTATTAGATCCGCCAGTATGGACATAGCTTTGAGCTCTTTTTAAGGAGGGAACTTATTATTTGATTTTTTTTTTTGTTTAAGAAGTTTGTGCCGCCCTTACATACCGTACGAGGATGTTACAATATGGGAGGTTCACTATTAAAGTGGACCCAGTCCATCAAACTTGATTTTGAGTTAAAAACACTTTTGTGAATTTACTTAGTGCTAATTACTATTGCATTATAAAGTTTAATTAATTCGATTATTCTATAGTTTAGTTCATTAATAAATANTTCATATTTTTTATATACAAATAATAATATATTTATATATAAGTAATATATTTTTTCAGTACAAATAATTTATTTGGCTGAATACTACAATAAATAAATATTACACTGCAAGTTCACAGTTGTATATACCAGTTACTGCTCCTTGTCGGCAAGTAGTTATTAAGAGCCCACTGCAGCAGGTATCGGTTCCAGGAGTACACTACAACAACAACAAAAATATATCTATAAATGACCAATCGTATCACTTGATTTAGAATGAATATTGATTGCATATTGTTGAATATAATTTTGCTTCCGAGCTTACACAAGGTAACGGATGCTATATGACAGCATCTGAAGAACGAACAATTTTTAGGTGTCCAAATTCCAGAAATCCGTTTCAGAATCAGGGAACATTTTTGGTTCCATGACATTCAATCAGATAAGTCATTTTTTGAAGCTACAGCTGTAAATATGAGTATGTTTGTGGGCATGTGGAAAACAAAAATTGTACTGGACCAACAATAAGCTAATTATGACCTACCACCAAAATTGCATTACATTTGAACCTGTAGTTTTTAAGATATGTTGGTTTGCAAAAATTAAATGACAGGCCGACAGAAAGACACGGGTCTAAAAATGATCCCTGATGTCTGAAGCAGATTTCTGTCTTGGAATTTTTTGAAATCTGAGATCTAAAATTTTTCTTTCTTCAGAACGATGACATAGTTTCCGTTAACTTTTGGTAAGCTCGGAAGCAACAGTGATTTGAATTGGTATGAAAAAAAAACTGGCGGAAAAATTTAACAAATTTGACAATGGATTGTAAAAGCATAAAATCAATTAAGTATGTGATAGGATGCGAGGAAGATATGTGCCACAGCAATTGGTAGTTTATTTTTTATTGAATTTATTACAGTTTGATTTTATTGAATTTGTTTATTTATTTTGAATTTATTTATTTTATAATTTACTTACCCTTGACAGAAGAGGTTTACAAGGTGGTTTTGTGGTCTCTTCACCCCCTGTTGTTTGAGCATTAGCCCAGCAAACTCCCACTACAGCCAGAACTAAAATTTGTGCAAATTTCATGTTGTTGGGTTGACAAAGGTATCTTACGAGTTAAACTTCTTTCTGCGTTAAACCTTTAAGTGAATTGAAACATAATTAATTTGTCTATTTATAATAAAAATCATAATCTTAATCACGTGTTATTCTATATTATTGATAAAATATATATAAAATATTTTAAAAACCCAATGATTAAAATTAATTGAAATTTTAACAATTGAGTAATAGTTATGTGATATCATATTATATTTTATATGATAGTATCTCAGCGATGTTAATTGCTCCAAACTATTAATGATGTATCTACTGCATGCGATAATAATTGGGGATAGAAATTCGAAGAATTTTTGATTTGTCATTAATATTGTTCACTTACATTGTTAATTTTTCTAATCAGAAAAGTTGAGTTTGTTATAATCAACTATATTTTATTTTAAATTGAAGTATCTGTCATATTGTGTGTTGAGATTGACTTGTTGATTTTTAGATAATGTCTTGTATTGAATATTCAAATATACTTTCTTGTTACGCTTAAATTGTGTTCCTACAATTGGCGCTGCGGGAAAAAGAACAAAATGGCAAGAAGAAGACAGAACTTACGCCCGTAAGTATGGAAGTGGACGGTGCGGAACAGAATATAAATAAACATGTAAGACACTTTAATTTCGAAAATTTTAATTTGGAGGACGAAGAATGGATAAATTATGAAGAAAGGTTTGAAATCCAGCTCAAAATCATGGAAATAATAGATCCTGAGCTTAAAAGAGATCTATTATTGTCCAAAATAGGCCCTTCAACTTATAAAATCTTGGCAGACCATTTTAGACCGGCGAAAGTTGGGGACCAAAATTACGATTCCGTCTTAAAAATATTAAGGTCACACTTTGAGAAACATTATTCGGCATTGGCAGAAAGAGTAAAAATCGGAAGAACTATAAGAGACAGCGAAGAGTCAGTGATACAATACATTAATTCTTTGAGAAGACAGGCTGGTAGATGTGGGTTCCAACAAACTCTGGAAGAGAGATTGCGGGACCAATTAATACTAGGAATTAATAACACTAGTTGGCAAAAGGAAATGTTGCGTTTGCATACAGACAGCAATAGCACATTTATACAAATACAAATGACAGCACTAAATTTGGAACAAGCAGACGAAGCACAGAAACAAATTGTAGAATTAGGCACTACAAATATTAACAGAATAGCTGACAAAAGACAAAATAAATTTCATGAAAATAAAAATAAAAGTGACATTTTTATATTAATTCGAGGAAGACATTGTTTTAAGTGTGGGAAGAGGATGCACAAGAGGAGTGAACAGTGTGCGGCTGAAGGACAGACATGTAGACTGTGCAATGAGCAAAATCATTTTAGTAGAGTATGTGTGCGCAAAGGCCGTGCTAGAATAGAGCCTCAGAAACGAATACAAGCCAACAAGATTACAGACAACTGGGACAAAGCAAACACTTCGTCAGATTCAGACACTGAGGAATTTCGTCAAGTCAGAAATATCAATCGTGGGAGTAAAATAATGTTAGCGGTCAAGTTACAAGGCAGAAGCATTAAAATGTTATATGAGTCTATCATCAGTAAAAAAATATGGAAACAATTAGGCTCACCAAAACTAGAGCCTGCTCCAGATTTAATAGCCTATCCGGGTATATGTGTTCCGTCATTAGGCAAGGCAAATTTACAGGTAGAAGCGTTTGGAAAAAAAAAATATGCTACCAGCGATTGTGACAAAAGAAAATGATGTTCCATTGTTTGGTCTAAACTGGGCATTGAAATTTGATTTACCATTACCTATAGGCGCATGTATATGCAATCTTCGGGAGAAAAATGAAAAAGATTCAAATGACATAGACAAGATCCTGAGTAAATATCCGGATGTATTTGCACCAGGATTGGGAACCATACAAGGCTATAAAGCAGTTATTCATGTAAAACAGGACGCACAGCCTTGTATATTCAAAGCCAGACCAGTGCCGTTTGCAATTAAGACAAGGGTTGAGGAAGAAATTTCACGGTTGTTAAAGGAAGGAGTAATCGAACAAGTGAATCCTAGTACAATTCTATTGGCATTGTTCTATTGGGCCTCACCGATAGTAGTCCTTATTAAACCTACTGGTAAAATACGCATCTGTGCTGACTTTAAAGTTACCATCAACAAATATATACATTGCTTCCAACATCCTATTCCGACATTCGACGACATAATGACAAAACTACAAGGAGGTAAAGAATATTCAACTATTGATTTGAGAGATGCGTACCTTCAAATGAAAGTAGAAGAATCATCTCGTAAATATCTAGTCATAGCTACTCATACTGGATATTTTAGGTACAAAAGACTCCCCTTTGGTGTGAACTTTGCACCTGCAATATTCCAGAAGACGATGGACAGCATTCTAGCAGGAATAGAAGGTGTAGCAAGTTACTTGGACGATGACATTGTCACAGAGAAGACTAGACAAGAACATATACAAAACCTAAATCTAGTGATGAAAAGATTAAGCGAAGCAGGAATTAAGGTACAGTTAACAAAATGCCAATTTTTAAAGAGCTCAGTCATTTATCTTGGACATAGACTCGATGCAAATGGTGTACATCCTACAGAAGACCACGTGAAAGCAATAAAAGAAATGCCATTGCCAAGAAACGCAAAAGAATTACGATCGCTTTTAGGTTCTATCAATTACTACCAAAAATGTATACCAAATTTACAGGGACTTTGTTCACCGTTACACAGACTATTAAAGAAAGGAACACACTGGACCTGGTCGAAACAAGAAACAGATATAGTAAATAAAATTAAAAATATTTTGACATCTACTGATACATTGGTTCATTATAATCCGGATCTACCCATTTTAGTATCCGCAGATGCTAGCGAAAACGGTATTGGGGCAGTGCTAAGTCACAGATATCCAAATGGAGTGGAAAAACCGATTGCATATGCTTCCAGAACTTTATCAGACACCGAAAAGCGTTATTCAGTAATAGACAAGGAAGCACTAGGTCTAGTTTATGCTGTAGAGAAATTTCATCAGTGGTTATATGGACGAAAATTTATTCTCCGAACTGACCATAAACCGTTGATTAGGTTGTTCGGGGAAAACAGGGAACTGCCTAAAATGACAGCAAATCGTTTGACACGTTGGGCATTGACACTGAGTGGCTATCACTATTAAATTGAATACATTAGAGGCTCAGACAACACTGCTGCAGATATTCTATCTCGGTTACCTATGCCAGAGGATAGAATAGTCACGCGTCTTGCTTTCATTGATTTTGGGAATGTATTGGGGATGACCCCAAGTTTCATTAGCGACGATCTGTCTATCAAAAGCTCTTTTACACCTTCACAAATATCAATTTTGATCCCTGCAACCACTCCCTCGTATTTTATATCGCAATTTATGAAACCAATTGCTTTTAATTGGGACGAATTGGCTGCTTCTAATCTTAACTTGCATCGGTGAAGGCTTTTCTTTTGAACCTTCAGACGTTTTAAAAGGTCTTCACCTGCTACTGCCACTTCTGAACCTGTGTCTGGTGTACATCTGTATTCAATAAATTTTCCTCCAGCCGAACGTATCCTGACCGACATATACCTTGAATTATTTTGGGTGGACTTGCCATCAATTGATCTAATGTTTACACATCCTATGGTGTAGTCCTCTTCATCACTTTCGACCGAATCGATAACTGAATTAAGTTTTTTCGAACGGCACATTTTTGTTAGATGGCCCCTACGTTTGCATTGCCGGCATGTGTAATCAATCTATGGCTGGACAATCCTTGAAGTATTTGTGCCATGAACTATCGCATTTCTCACCGTCTGCATTTCTTGTTTTCTTATTTTTTCTCAATTTTACTTATTTTCTTTAAACAGAGGGTTTCTTCTTTGTTGGCCGCTTCCTCCGTTTCACACAGTCTCATTATGTCACTTAACTGGGATGAGTCTGATAAGGTTCTACATTTTTTTTCTTATTTCGGGGTCCCAAAGTGACTCAATTATATGGTCTGCCAAATATTTGTCGTAGCAATTAGTGCAGGGGTCAGTTAGTCTAAATAATTTTACTTTTTCCCTGTAGAAGTTGAAAAACGACTCACCTTCTTCTTGCTTTCTTACCAAGAAATAGCAGCGTCTTATTCTTCCATTTTCCCGTTTTTTGTAGTGTTCTTCTATTTGAGCTAGCACTTCCTTTGCACTCAATAATGTGATGTTCTCAATTTTTAATATATAATGAATCGTGTCTACTAAAGATTGGTCTAAAAATGTCATAAGAAAAGCAGTGACTTGCCTGTTATCTTCCAATTCTAGACCCTGCAGAAGCATGTAATTTTCCATGCTTTGCCTCCAGTCTTTGAATTGGCTAAGCGAAGCACTTTCATTTAACTTTTCTGGCATTAGTATTCTACTAGTTATAATATTATTATGTTTTACACTTGAATTTTTAGAATAGTCTTCTTTTAGTTGGTCCTTTGACCTCACTTCTTCTTGACTAGTTCCTCCATCTATTAGTTGTTGGATTAAACATTTCAAGTCCACAAACTGGGAATTGAACTTACTTTCGATCCCCTCCAGAGCTGTAGTTTCTGCACTGCCTCAAAAGACGATTCATTTTCACTGCCTGACTCCTCAAGAGGTTTAGTATTTTTCGACTTTTTCTTCATTTTGGACTTAGTCATGGACTACCGACTGCGTCATGTTATAATCAACTATATTTTATTTTAAATTGAAGTATCATTAAAATATATAAATACATAAACAATAATGACAACTCGTGTCACCCATCAGAGTTTAGTCATATTTTGAAACTAAATCAGGATGTTAATGTTTTACTTTCTTGTTTTTAGGTNTTTCATTTAACTTTTCTGGCATTAGTATTCTACTAGTTATAATATTATTATGTTTTACACTTGAATTTTTAGAATTATCTTCTTTTAGTTGGTCCTTTGACCTCACTTCTTCTTGACTAGTTCCTCCATCTATTAGTTGTTGGATTAAACATTTCAACTCCACAAACTGGGAATTGAACCTACTTTCGATCCCCTCCAGAGCTCTTTCCGTTTCGCGTTGTAGTTTCTGCACTGCCTCAAAAGACGATTCATTTTCACTGCCTGACTCCTCAAGCGGTTAAGTATTTTTCGACTTATTCTTCATTTTGGACTTAGTCATGGACTACCGACTGCGTCATGTTATAATCAACTATATTTTATTTTAAATTGAAGTATCAGTAACATATATAAATACATAAACAATAATGACAACTCGTGTCACCCATCAGAGTTTAGTCATATTTTGAAACTAAATCAGGATGTTAATGTTTTACTTTCTTGTTTTTAGGTGCTAGAAAATGGAACATCTTTAAAATGAAGCAATGATCGCAAAAGGTTCAAATTTGATATTGGTTCCATCCCAATTGTAATTTTTTTACGCAAATAAGTTGACGATCAGAATGACTGTAGGTCATGAGAATATAGGCTACCCAGTAGCAGTACACCTATTAGGTATTGTACATTATTGTAATACATCTCTTGGCCAACAACCCTTCAGCTGATTGGGATATGCTACCCAGTGGCATCATCATTTCAAATTTATACATTTTCTCTATTTTATAATTATAATTAATTTACTCATGCAAATCAGCTTCAGCTGTGGTACCTCATAGAGGTTTGAGTTCACAATGATGTTTATTCTCATTCAAATTCACATTTTCACTTTTATTCATACTTACTCACATACATAGTTATTTAGATGCCTATATCTATATGCATATTTCTTACATTTACCCTTATCCTTTGACGTGGCTCATGTTTCTGCTCCATATGTCAACACTGGGAGTACTACTCAGTTCCATAACTTACTCTTTTCCTCATTTTTTACCTCTGATCTGAATAGTCTGCTATATTTGTAATATGCGTGCCAAGCTTTAGTTATTCTCAAAGATATGTCTATGTCATCGTTATTATCTGCGGTTAGAATTCTGCCTAGGTAGGTAAATTGGGTTACATTTTCTAATTCTTCGTTGTTCACTTTTATTTTACCCTCTATGTTAACCATCATGCTTTTAGTTTTACTTGTGTTTATTTTGAGCCCGATTTTTCTTTATTCATTGCTTAGCTCATTGCACATTTGCTGAATCTCCGATACTGACTTGCTTATTAAGGCAATGGCATCTANCATACATATTTTTTTGTTTTTTTAGTCCCGTTCGACAGCTCAATGGGTCATTACAGGACGGGGGGTTATCCGACCACTTTACTCATCTACTCGATGAGATCATCAGTGTGAAACATGTCTGACCCCTCCGGGATTCGAACACACGTCGGGGTTTGGACCTTGGTTTCAGAGCTAGGGCGCTAACCACTCTACCACGCCGGCCCCCCTTTTTATAAAATGATATCAGCGCTCCTAGCGGAATGGATTTATGATTTATAATTTCACACCTAAAGATCCATCTGCTATATAAATTAGACAAATGTACACTAATTTTCTCTATTAGGCAAAAACATCGACATGCGAATACGTGGATTCAATCCCGAAAACATTTTCATCATTTAATGTTTTTCCATAAAATGGAGACATTTTTTGGAGCGAAGTTCCATATGGCGCGTTACAGCTTAACGCTTAATTCCTTGCTTCCTTACATCACCCATTTCTTTTTCACACTTTCTTTTTAATTTACTGTTTTACTTTGTCCTCCGTGCAATATTCCGGATACTTCTCTCTCCCTGGTACGAAGGCAGGCCAGGTACTCCCTCCTGCCAGTACATGTTTTTGGTCCTTTGGGCCGGATACAGCATATTATGCTGTGGATGTTGCCCATTAAAATTAATTTCAATGATGATGATAACTTGAGTAAAACATGACCGTTTTAGTTAAAATTTGGTGAACATGTTCATTTTACAAAGCCATGAACGAGTTCGTTGGACAACGTTATCCGCCTAAGCATTCGTGCGCAACGCTCGCGTAAACGTATGCTTCAAATTTAAAATTTGACAAGAAAACATTCTTCATCTATTTAATGCGACAAATAACTTCTTTAAATACATTTTTTTTGTAATAAAAGAAACACTGAAACCGCTATAAAGTGGTAATGATGTCTAAATTTATTAATGTGGACCTAAACGTTTAAAATAGACAAGAAAACGTTGTTGCCGATATCTTACGTTCTAACGTAACGATTTTAATAAAACTTCATCGTTCCAAAGTACTATTGAAGCAGGCATGCACAATTTTAACCTGATACAAGCAGAAGTGATTTCGTTATGAAGTAATAATTTTGTAATCTTTTAAATGGAGGAGGCCGGGACGTAAGTGATTTAGAGACTTACCCTGCTACAGAAGCCAGCGTGATCGTGTGGGTTAAACTACGTACCACGTCTGCTCGGCCATCACTGAATCATGAGCGGAACCCGTTACGCTCTAATTTATTTGGCTCACTATTGATCACATCATACTCGCTTCGGTGGTACANGGCGCACCAGGTGTCCAGGGGATGTTCGCCGATGCCATATTTAGATTCAGCGACCCAAGAAACCGCCGGGCGCCGAGTTTCTCTCCTTCGTTCATCGGCGTTTCTGAGCTCCATGTCGCCTGTGGGTCAATTTTAACATCATAATCGTGATCAGTGACCTTGAAACCCCTTGGGAACCTGGATTTGGCCAGTTCTGACTCTTATTTACAAAGTTCTTTAATCTTCCAAAAGGCGTCTCATGCATTTTTGGCTGCAGCAATGCATTTTTTGAATGCATTTTTGGCTGCAGCAATGCATTTTTTGAATGCATTTTTCGGTTTGTACCAAAAAAAACCTGGGGCGTTTGTTACAAATGATTTTCGGAAGCGAATTCAAAAAACCGCATTCCGATACATCTTACCAAAAAAAATTAAGTTACTTNCAATGATGATGATAACTTGAGTAAAACATGACCGTTTTAGTTAAAATTGGGTGAACATGTTCATTTTACAAAGCCATGAACGAGTTCGTTGGACAACGTTATCCGCCTAAGCATTCGTGCGCAACGCTCGCGTAAACGTATGCTTCAAATTTAAAAATTTGACAAGAAAACATTCTTCATCTATTTAATGCGACAAATAACTTCTTTAAATACATTTTTTTGTAATAAAACAAACACTGAAACCGCTATAAAATGGTAATGATCTCAAAATTTATTAATGTGGACCTAAACGTTTAAAATAGACAAAAAAAAAAACGTTGTTGCCGATAGCTTACGTTCTAACGTAACGATTTTAATAAAACTTCATCGTTCCAAAGTACTGTTGAAACAGGCATGTACAATTTTAACCTGATACAAGCAGAAGTGTTTGCGTTATGAAGTAATAATTTTGTAATCTTTTAAATGGAGGAGGCCGGGACGTAAGTGAGTTAGAGACTTACCCTGCTACAGAAGCCAGCGTGATCGTGTGGGTTAAACTACGTACCACGTCTGCTCGGCCATCACTGAATTCTGAGTGAAAAGAGATGGGCTTCGATTCCTCGCTGTGACACTCTGATTTATAAGGCTCACTAATCGTATGACGTGTGAAGTAGCTGGAACTGCCTACCACGGTGCGTGTAAAGAGCCCCGTCCTAAAAGATGGCCTAATTGCAAGGTTCGTCCTACCCGTTCTAGTAGGAAGTACTAGACTACTACTACTACTCTGCTACAACCATCATTTTTAACTATAAACTCATTATGATTTCAATTTTCTTAATATTAAATAAATATTTATTTCAAGACGCTCGCTTCAATAATAAAAAAAAGCTTTTCTTTTAATTTTGTCTGATCTTCGCTAAGTACAAATAGTTAGTTACAATTATTTTTTTCCCATTTCTAACTCCGCCATGTATAAGTAGTTAGCATCGTATACGTAGCAGTTATAATTATTATTAACAATGGGAGACAGATAGAGAAAAATAGACTCCAGCGCCAGGACTTAAACCACGGGCCTCTATATTTCCAGTATAGCGCTTTACCAACTTCCGTCGTATGAATACTACTTTTTTTTTAAATATTTTATTGATCAACACAACTACAATAATAAAATTGCAACAAGTGATACTGTTTTTATTGATTACATGGAGAGAGCAACGTGAAGCAGAAGTAGTNAAAAAAAACCTGGGGCGTTTGTTACAAATGATTTTCGGAAGCGAATTCAAAAAACCGCATTCCGATACATCTTACCAAAAAAAATTAAGTTACTTGGACCAAGTATACTTGGATCGTGTAAGCCTTACTTCAAAGTTCCACAAACACTTGGATCAAGTGGATTTAACCCTTAACTGCCCAAATTAATTTTTTTGGGGTTTTCTAGGGATTTTGTCTATTAAGGGGTCCCTTAATATGGAAAAAATGTTTAAAAAATTTTTAAAAAATTCCTTACCCCAAATTTCGTCTGTTGCCATATGGCAACGCTAGGATATTAGNAATATCTGCCATTTAATTTTAAGCCTTTCTCTTACCATTTCAGGTTTCTCATGCATATCTCCAACACCCCGCGATGCGAAACCCTTTCGCATCATGACAGACCTCGGGCGTTTAATGCACTAGTGCTTTCAAACTTCGCCCTCGGCTTGTAATAACGCCAACGCCCTTACTGCTCTAGGTACGTAGTTGAGACTAAGGGATATGATCACAATTATATACACAAGTGTGATATTCCTTTGCCCCAAGGTGCATTGGAATAAATATCGCTTTTTCTTGGTAGAAATTTATACTGTGGAATATATACTACTCTGGGATGCTAAAGTAAGAAAGTGCCGATGCATCTACTGCATTTTATTAAAGCCGGGTTTACACGATCTAAGTTGACTTGGACCAAGTAAGTTTTGACGCTACTTGGATCGTGTGAACTGGTTATCAAAGTCAACTTGGATATCCAGTTGAGTTGGACGTTATTTGATCTAAAAGTCGCGGCAATGAAGCACTAAATAGGGCAAAAGATCGGAATGCTTACGAAAACCATTTGTAAAAAATGCCCCAGATTTTTTTTGGTACATACCGGTAAATGCATTGCTGAAGCCAAAAATGCATTTTTTGAGACGGCTTTTGGAAGATTAAAGAACTTTGTAAATAAGAGTCAGAACTGGCCCAAAGGGCCTCAAAAAGGGGTTATGAGGTCACTGATCACGATTATGATGATAAAATTGACCCACAGCCGACCTGGAGCTCAGAAACGCCGATGAACGTCATCTCTGTGGGACTCTCCCAAAATTCACGCGGGGAAGGAGAGAAACTCGGCGCCCGGCGGATTTTTGGGTCGCTGAATCCAAATATAGCATCGGCGAACATCACCTGTATCCTTGTCCCTGTTTACGAACTTAAATTATTTTAATTAAAATTTCATTTTTCATTTAAAAAATATATTGAACAAAAAAAAACCAACAAAAAACCACATTTATTTACCTAAACCTGGAGCTTAAAACGTAAGGTACCATTTGTACCTAAAAGTATTAAATGTACACAAATTATTTTATAATCGAGTTCCTGGCATCAACTTAAGCATGTATTCCAATTTTCATTCAAATCTTATCGAATTTAGTCATATTTCTAATTTTTAATGAAAAATATATTTTTTTTTCCTTTTTATCACTCTCTNGTTTTACTTGTGTTTATTTTGAGCCCGATTTTTCTTTATTCATTGCTTAGCTCATTGCACATTTGCTGAATCTCCGATACTGACTTGCTTATTAAGGCAATGGCATCTACAAATTTAATTCTACTCAAATATCTGCCATTTAATTTTAAGCCTTTCTCTTCCCATTTCAGGTTTCTCATGCATATCTCCAACACTAGAAACCCTTTCGCATCATGACAGACCTCGTGCGTTTAATGCACTAGTGCTTTCAAACTTCGCCCTCGGCTTGTAATAACGCCAACGCCCTTACTGCTCTAGGTACGTAAATAGCTATAATATGGCTTTATCAAAATAGTTGAGACTAAGGGATATGATCACAATTATATACACAAGTGTGATGAAGAAAGAAAAGTCACTCCACGTGAAATAATTTTATTTTCAAAGCAGCTTTCAACCACTAAAGGGTCATCATCAGTGAAAACTAATCAAAAGGTTAAAAAAGAAAACCGAGACAAAAAACACGAAAAACAGTCAATTCACAATCAATAAAATAAAACAAAAGGCAAAACTCTTAAAAAGGTGGAAATAAAACAAAAAGTAACAAGAAGACAAAAGCTGGCTTTTTTTGTCTTCTTGTTACTTTTTGTTTAAAATATTCTTATTTTTTTGCCGTAGAATCTAAATCTGCTATCAAAAATATACACTTCATGTCAAAATTTTGAAGTGAGGTAGCCTGGGGGCAAATTGCCTGGTTGCCCCTGGTGGATGATAGCTTAAAAACAAACTTCCCTTTGCATGGTAGAGATCCCCCAAGTTTCATTAATTTATCTCAAACCGTTCAAAAGTTAGGAGGGGGGGGGGGACTTTTGGACCACCCTGTATATTTCTTCCGAGCTTGCAAAAGGTAACGGAAGTAATGTGATCGTTTATAAATCATTCTTTGTCGCTCACAAACTCAAACATTTTCTTTTTCCATATTACTCTACATGTTTAAATTTAAAAACATTATCTGACTTGGCAAATACGCAGCACAATGAGGCTAAAATTAGATTCATTGTCTTATACATTTTTGTAGCCTCGTGCTGTGACACTGAAATTAAAAATTAAAATTTATTATTATTTGATTTGATGTAGTTTAATTGTACCGTTTTTCGCGAAACATTCGTCACGTTGTGATACTTCGTAACAAACAAGACAAAAATACTCTTCTTTAACAGGAACAACTTTTTATTTTACAACAAAATCGTATAAACTGAACTCTAAGATTGTTAATTGAATACANGCTTAAAACGTAAGGTACCATTTGTACCTAAAAGTATTAAATTTACACAAATTATTTTATAATCGAGTTCCTGGCATCAACTTAAGCATGTATTCCAATTTTCATTCAAATCTTATCGAATTTAGTCATATTTCTAATTTTTAATGAAAAATATTTTTTTTTTCCTTTTTATCACTCTCTTGTGTAAATATATGACAAAAGTGTACATAATAAAAATTACTTCACTCTTTAAGAGCTTTCCAACGATATGCATCATGCAGGATTTATACTATTTTGACTTTTGTACCCCGTACCCTGTACCCCTGAGTACCAAAAGTTAAATTTTGAAATCATATAATCCTTCTCCATGAAAAAATACATATACGTACCAACTATGGAACTTTGGTAATGTATTTCGGTAACGGTTTTCTACTGCCGCCACCTGCTNACTTGGACCAAGTATACTTGGATCGTGTAAACCTTACTTCAAAGTTCCACAAACACTTGGACAAAGTGGTATTGATCAAAGTTACTTGGACCAAGTATACTTGGATCGTGTAAACCTTACTTCAAAGTTCCACAAATACTTGGACCAAGTGGATTTGATCAAAGTTACTTGGTCCAAGTTTACTTCGATCGTGTAGCCGCGGCTTAAGAAACACCCGTAACGTACTTGCAAGCAAGGCACTAAAAGGGGTTTTTGGTCATAAAAATACACAAACCCTTCAGTATATTATATATTTCTTCCGAGGTTACACAAGAATGTTTTATAAACGATCACATTGCTGTAACGGAAGCAAATCATTCTTTGTCGCTCACAAACTCAAACATTTTCTTTTTCCATATTACTCTACATGTTTAAATTTAAAAACATTTTTATAATTAAATGTTTTTCCATAAATGGGAGACATTTTTTTGGAGCGAAGTTGCATATGGCGCGTTACAGCTTAACGCTTAATTCCTTGCTTCCTTACGTCACCCATTTCTTTTTCACACTTTCTTTTTAATTTACTGTTTTACTTTGTCCTCCGGGCAATATTCCGGCAATTTCTCTCTCCCTAGTACGAAGGCAGGCCAGGTACTCCCTCCTGACAGTACATGTTTTTGGTCCTTTGGGCCAGATACATCATATTATGCTGTGCATGTTGCCCATTAAAATTAATTTCAATGATGATGATAACTTGAGTAAAACATGACCGTTTTAGTTAAAATTTGGTGAACATGTTCATTTTACAAAGCTATGAACGAGTTCGTTGGACAACGTTATCTGCCTAAGCATTCGTGCGCAACGCTCGCGTAAACGTATGCTTCAAATTTAAAATTTGACAAAAAAACATTCTTCATCTATTTAATGCGACAAATAACTTCTTTAAATTTTTTTGTAATAAAACAAACACCGAAACCGCTATAAAGTAGTAATGATCTCTAAATTTACTAAGGTAGACCTAAACGTTTAAAATAGACAAAAAAAAAAAAAAACATTTTTACCGATATCTCAATTAATAACGTAACGATTTTATTAAAACTTAATCGTTCCAAAGTACTATTGAAACAGCCGCATGTACAATTTTAATCTGATACAAGCAAAAGTTTTTGTGTTATGAAGTAATAATTTTTTAATATTTTAAATGGAGTTGGCCGGGACGTAAGTGAGTTAGAGACTTACCCTGCTACAGAGAGCCAGCGTAGACGTGTGGGTTAAATTATACTTACCACGTCTACTCGGCCATCACTGAATCATGAGCGGAACCCGTTACGCTCTAATTTATTTGGCTCACTATTGATCACATCATACTCGCTTCGGTGGTATAATGTACAAATGTATGATGTGTGAAGTGGCTGGAACTCTCTACAACGGTGCGTAAGAAGGATCCCGTCCTAAAAGATGGCCTTATTGCAAAGTTCGTCTTACCCGATCTAGAGGTCGACCAAGAAGTCATGAACACGGTAAAAACTGAAAGCTTAGCTTCGTTTAAAGTCGGAACTTCCGAGTATTGCCGAAGTCAGTATAGTCGGGTGCTATT
>KZ653247.1:35614-47104 GCA_001010745.2 Gerris buenoi | reverse complement strand
AAAAAAAAAAAAAAAAATTAAAAAATCTACATAAATGCTTTCCATAAAAATAAATGTTGCAATAAAAAGCAAAGGGGAAAAAAGAACCGATTTAAATAGGTGACAATAAAGCTCAACAAAAAAAGTTTTATTGCGAATGAGAAAAAATCCAAACTTTTCACCATCTAGATAATTCTTTTGGAAGAGGGATTTGGGGAAAAGGCATGAAAATGGGATAACAATGATGCTTTGGAGCAGTAAGGCGTGCAAGACAGGACGGGATAGAGGCTAGCTAAGGAGAACGTGCCAGCAATGCCAACTAGGTCCCGCCAATAAACATTTCCCTTAAAAATCCTTCTCCTAAAATCAAGTTCAACTCTGTAAAGGAGAGATTCAAACTGGCAACCAGTCTTTTCTATATTTTTACCTTTTACTGGAGATGATTTAAGGGATATTTCGATTTAAAAAATAGAGTTGCTTGACAATGTGTGGCTAAATTAAAAGGTGATCATTGAAGCGAGCTTCTATAATATTTAACAAATTTTGTAAAAAATAATAATTTGAGTAAAAAAACAATTAAGGCGCGTATCACGTAAGTACGTGAGGCGATAATCGTCGGTTTCTGTACGATTAAGTTTAAATGTTAAGTGTAATAGTTGCATATTCTTTTTCTACACTTCAAGACCTTTAAATTGATGTATAACATGCCATGGTAACTAAAGACTTTTTTTTAGCCACCCGCCATATTGGCCGCCATCTTGAAAATATTACGTGTGTTATTTTAATAGTTGCATATTCTTTTTCTACACTTCAAGACCTTTAAATTGATGTATAACATGCCATGGTTACTAAAAACTTTTTTTTAGACCCGCCATTTTGGCTGCCATTTGAAAATATTACGTGTGTTATTTTAATAGTTGCATATTCTTGTTCTACACTTCAAGACCTTTAAATTGATGTATAACATGCCATGGTAACTAAAAACTTCTTTTAGTCACCCACCATATTGGCCGAGCCACCATCTTGGAAATATTAAGTGTAAAATCTCCAAAATTTGTCCAGTTGTCTAAAATGCTGAGATGTACCTGTGTGCCAAATTTCATGTTTATGAATTGAAACAAGCCAATGGACAGACACCAACGGACAGACAGACAGACAGAGCCGTTATACAAGGTTTCTTTTTTACTTTGTACAGAAACCTAAAACTAGACCAAATAAGTTATGTCCCTTTTACTAATTTTAAATGTAAAATTGGAGTGTCAGCACGGGACAAGATTTGATCACCACCTATTTGATGAGACAAACATTTTTTTTTAAATAAATTTTTCTAGAAAAACTCACCGCTATAAGAAGTGATGAAGATCTTTAAATCTATTGGACCTAAACTTTAAAATAGAGAAAATAATGTTTTTACCGATATCTTACTTTCAAATGTAACGATTTTAAATAAAACTTCATGTGTATCGTCTAAAGTACAGTTTAAGCAGACATGTAAAACTTCAACTTGACACAAGCAGAAGTTTTTGTGTGGTGAAGTGACACATTTTATAATAGTTGAAATAGACACCGGGCAAGACCGAGGCGTATAAGTTAAGGAATAGTAGAAAGGCACCCTGCTCCCCCACTACACTGCTTTCTATTACAATCATCCTCTTTAACTATAAATTCATTATAATTCGCTTCAATGATAAAGCCACTCGATGCCTAGTAAATAAACTTTAGTTAGTCATATTCAGAACTAATAATGACAAACTAATGTAGTCAAACCCGGTTTGTATACAAAACATCATCTGAAAACTCAGTTTTGCCCTTCGACTTGGAATAATTATCCAACTTAAGAAAGGGCAACTCTTTATGATAAAAGCACATAATAATAAAATATAATAACAATGTCAACCAAGGGATCGACATAGGATGGTGGTTAATGAAAGGAGTAAGGAAACTGTAGGTAGCATTTAAATAATCATTTAATAAAATAATTAAAATGTTTCTTGACAGTACTTGTAAACCCTTCAAATTAAAAAAAATAAATTAAAAATAACCCTTCATAGCGAAGCACAGGGGATAATATAGATATATAAATGAAACTAGTAATAATATCGAGATAAGAGAGTTTATTACACAAGATATAAAAAGGTGCCATAAAAGTTAGGACCATCAAAAAAACTAATAAAGCTAAAATTTGTATTAGATCCTTTGTAGTTTTAATACTTCATAAATTGTCACGCTACATCGTTATTTTACGCTTGAGCTGAGATCAGCCTTTGATAAACAATTTGTTCAAAATACCGTTTAATTTCGTAGAGAACTTAATCAACAAACTAGCAATAAAAAATAATTAATGTAGCAGTAATTAGTGTAGCATAATGTACAAAAGTGTCGGGTAATAGGCTTCAGCATAATAAAAGATTTAATCGACCGTCAAACACATTATGCTATAATACTGAGAAAAATTAACAAACAATTGGTAAAATTGTAGATTTGTTTTGCCAAATTACTGAATTAACTCTCTGAAGCACCCCAAATTTGGAGAGAACCGCCTGATTATTACACATGGAGAGGTAAAATTAAAACTAAAAATAACATATGACATAAACAGTATGTATTACAAATTGGAAATTTGAAGTAATGATAGTACAGAGGTGGCGAGCTTAGATCATAAATTGTGAAACTCTTTCAAAATGATAGTATTGTAACTTTTGCTAAATAAAACAAATTTAAAAATCACCTATAATAGGAATTGGTGTGGTGCCAAAAACTCTATATCAAATACCGAAAGAGATAAATTAATAGTTGAAAAAACATTTTTTAAAAAAAAAGCTTTTATTCGTATTCTTTTTAGCAAACCCTTTCATTTGATACCCATATCATGGACATGCTTAAAACGACCCAAGATGGACGTCCACCGTATTGGATTTAGAACGATGTCAGTTAGCTAACCATGCATTGTCACCCAAACTAAACGTGTATGCAAAACAGAAACCTAAAACTAGACCAAATAAGTTATGTCCCTTTTACTAATTTTAAATGTAAAATTGGAGTGTCAGCACGGGACAAGATTTGATCACCACCTATTTGATGAGACAAACATTTTTTTTAAATAAATTTTTTTAGAAAAACGTACAGCCTCACCGCTATAAGAAGTGATGAAGATCTTTAAATCTATTGGACCTAAACGTTTAAAATAGAGAAAATAATGTTTTTACCGATATCTTACTTTCAAATGTAACGATTTTAAATAAAACTTCATGTGTATCGTCTAAAGTACAGTTTAAGCAGACATGTAAAACTTCAACTTGACACAAGCAGAAGTTTTTGTGTGGTGAAGTGACACATTTTATAATAGTTGAAATAGACACCGGGCAAGACCGAGGCGTATAAGTTAAGGAATAGTAGAAAGGCACCCTGCTCCCCCACTACACTGCTTTCTATTACAATCATCCTCTTTAACTATAAATTCATTATAATTCGCTTCAATGATAAAGCCACTCGATGCCTAGTAAATAAACTTTAGTTAGTCATATTCAGAACTAATAATGACAAACTAATGTAGTCAAACCCGGTTTGTATACAAAACATCATCTGAAAACTCAGTTTTGCCCTTCGACTTGGAATAATTATCCAACTTAAGAAAGGGCAACTCTTTATGATAAAAGCACATAATAATAAAATATAATAACAATGTCAACCAAGGGATCGACATAGGATGGTGGTTAATGAAAGGAGTAAGGAAACTGTAGGTAGCATTTAAATAATCATTTAATAAAATAATTAAAATGTTTCTTGACAGTACTTGTAAACCCTTCAAATTAAAAGAAATAAATTAAAAATAACCCTTCATAGCGAAGCACAGGGGATAATATAGATATATAAATGAAACTAGTAATAATATCGAGATAAGAGAGTTTATTACACAAGATATAAAAAGGTGCCATAAAAGTTAGGACCATCAAAAAAACTAATAAAGCTAAAATTTGTATTAGATCCTTTGTAGTTTTAATACTTCATAAATTGTCACGCTACATCGNTATATTGATATAAATTGCATTATTTATGTATTCTTTTTCATTTCATACTCTCTTGAAAAACCAGATACGCTACATCGAAGCTCAGGTAATCTACAACAGATACATACGCCCAAGATTTCCAAAATCGACCTGTATACAGCTGTGTCTCAAAATAGAGGACTGAAGATGGAAATTGTACATTTTCAAAGATGGAAAACTTATGAAATGAAGAAGAATCCTTAATTGGTGCATTTTTTATCAATATATAGAAAAGACTTTAATTATATGTGTCAGTGTTTTTCATTTCTATACATGATGCCCCGTATAGGCTAGTTCAACCTCCAAGACTATAAAATTGATCTAATAAAATTATTTTTAAGTAAAGAATTTATACATGATTGCTTTTAATTTCGACTCTCGATCTCTTCTTTTAAATAACTTTTTCAAAATATTCTTAAAAATATCTGAATCCTTCTTCTTACATTAATTTCTTTTCAACAACATTTCACATTAACATTTCAATTTAATGATAGTTAGTATCACCTCTTACATCATAATTGTTTTGTTTTTGTACATAAATACTTAGGATCAATAAAAATGCGCAAAAAAATTGAAATTACTTAAATACGATCTATGGATTACTTTCGATGAACCATCCAGATTTCTTCAAAATCAGATGAGTACTTTAACTTTAAAAGATAAAGGTGTCAATAAAAATAGTCCGTGGGCTTGCGAAAGAAAAAATCAATATATGCAGAAGATTGAAGTTATTACGGAACCATCATCGGGCTAATTGTGATCTACCGTCCGAATTTGATCAAATTTGGACGATTTAAGATGGTGGTTCACAAATATGTTAAACGACAGATCATCCGACAGCCAAGCAAAAAACCAACAATGTGACTGACTGAAACGGATTTCTGTCAAGCCATAATCTCAAATTACGAAGGATATAAAATAATGCATTTTAACTTGATTTTTGGTCTAGTAACTAATTTAGTACTCAGGATCATGGAAATGACATTGACCACCAAAATTGGCAGGTCCTGACCGCTCACCACCGCTTTGTTTTTTTCAAATGCATATCGCCAAGCTATGTCCCACAGACGAATTTAAAAACAAGTAAGGCGCGCTTCAAGTAAGTACGTGAGGCGATAATCGCCGGTTTCTGTACGATTAAGTTTAAATATTAAGTGAAATAGTTGCATATTCTTTTTCTACACTTCAAGACCTTTAAATTGATGTATAACATGCCATGGTAATTACAAACTTTTTTTTAGTCGCCCACCATATTGGCCGCCATCTTGAAAATATTACGTGTGTTATTTTAATAGTTGCATATTCTTTTTTTACACTTCAGGACCTTTAGATTGATGTATAACATGCCAAGGTAACTAAAAACTTTTTTTAGTCACCCGCCATATTGACCGGGCCGCCATCTTGGAAATATTAAGTGTAAAAACTCAACAAAATTTGTCCAGTTGTCTAAAATGCCGAGATGGGCCTATGTGTCAAAATTCATGTTACTAGCTATAGTAGTTTATGAATTGAAACAAGCCAACGGACAGAAAGATAGACAGAGCCGTTATATAAGGTTTTTTTTCACTTTGTACAGAAACCTAAAAAGATTTACTGATACACAAAATTTTAGCTTGAAGTTAGTCAGACACTTTTTTACAATAGTTTTTTTTTTTCATTAAATCAAACAAATAACTGGACTGATCAAATTAAACAGTCCAAATTTTGCTTTTAGTAAGGGAGATTTTTGTGTAAAATGTTAGTGGATATAAAGCTGGTTGGAAAGAAGAGAAATGAGAGCGCAGCCTGGCGGTAGTTAATTAAATTATCTCGGCTCAACGCATCAAATAACTTCAAAAGACCTGGATCTAGCTTTGATCTGATCTAGAGACATCGACCAAATCTCGACAATATTTACAGCGGCAGGGGTGTTGGACCTCTGCCGGACTAATAAACTAAAATATTTCCAATAACAATGATATTCCCCAAAAAATAGACCAAACTACGTATATGATAAATATTATGCGATATACGTAGGTTGTTGATAAATTAAGTTATCACAATTTAATTTCGTATTCATATTTCTAAATGTAAATTAAATCATCTCAATTATACCCAAAACATATTTAAAAAGAAAAAAATCGGTCAGAGACAACTCAGACAAACTTTCTCATATATGTACATTTAATTACTATTGGAAATTCCATCAAAAATGTCATAAAAATAACTTCCCCCGGGCGGGGAATCGAACCCGGGCNTCTTTTTCTACACTTCAAGTCCTTTAAATTGATGTATAACATGCCAAGGTAACTAAAAACTTTTTTTAGTCACCCGCCATATTGACCGGGCCGCCATCTTGGAAATATTAAGTGTAAAAACTCAACAAAATTTGTCCAGTTGTCTAAAATGCCGAGATGGGCCTATGTGTCAAAATTCATGTTACTAGCTATAGTAGTTTATGAATTGAAACAAGCCAACGGACAGAAAGATAGACAGAGCCGTTATATAAGGTTTTTTTTCACTTTGTACAGAAACCTAAAAAGATTTACTGATACACAAAATTTTAGCTTGAAGTTAGTCAGACACTTTTTTACAATAGTTTTTTTTTTTCATTAAATCAAACAAATAACTGGACTGATCAAATTAAACAGTCAAAATTTTGCTTTTAGTAAGGGAGATTTTTGTGTAAAATGTTAGTGGATATAAAGCTGGTTGGAAAGAAGAGAAATGAGAGCGCAGCCTGGCGGTAGTTAATTAAATTATCTCGGCTCAACGCATCAAATAACTTCAAAAGACCTGGATCTAGCTTTGATCTGTTCTGGAGACATCGACCAAATCTCGACAATATTTACAGCGGCAGGGGTGTTGGACCTCTGCCGGACTAATAAACTAAAATATTTCCAATAACAATGATATTCCCCAAAAAATAGACCAAACTACGTATATGATAAATATTATGCGATATACGTAGGTTGTTGATAAATTAAGTTATCACAATTTAATTTCGTATTCATATTTCTAAATGTAAATAAATCATCTCAATTATACCCAAAACATATTTAAAAAGAAAAAAATCGGTCAGAGACAACTCAGACAAACTTTCTCATATATGTACATTTAATTACTATTGGAAATTNGCTTAAAACGACCCAAGATGGACGTCCACCGTATTGGATTTAGAACGATGTCAGTTAGCTAACCATGCATTGTCACCCAAACTAAACGTGTATGCAAAATTTCAATTCAATCGGTTGAGGATAACTGCTTTAAAATTCAGTTGCGAGATTTGACCCGAACATACAAACATACAAACATTGCAAGTTAAATAAAAGCTTGTAAAAAGACATGAGAAGATGAGTAGGGCCTATCCTATAATACTATCCTAAAAACATAAGAGAACTCGTATGGTTTAGCGTAGGTGAAGAATTAATTTGAGAAGTTACTATGACATATTTTGAAATTAATAAAGGCTTTATAAATAAATAACATCAGCAATAAATTTACTTTCAGATCCATTTAGCATAGTAAACAATAACGTTATCTTCACGATCATATTATAATAACCTTTAAGAGATAGTGAAATTCAATCAGTTTTCTAAATAACTTTTAAAAAAACGNTAAACGAGAAACTATTAAAAATATAATAAAAAAAATATTAAAGATAGAAATTTCAAATAAGGGAGATAGAGGAAAATAAAAATGAAGAGAATGTTATTAAAATAACCAACAATTTATTCAGTGAATCATTTTTTTATAGCAAAGGATAAAGGCAACATAAATGCGATCAACTTTTAATTATTGGCAAAATTTAGCAAGTAACAATAACCATTAAAAGGACAGGGCCAGCAAATAGCAGAACCAGCAAACCAGCAAAACAGTAGAATTTTGCGCATTACTCATGCCTCATGCGCGTATTAAATGTTTCAATTCTCTATATTCTTCCTATGTGTTGGTCAAAAAGTTACGCAGGTATTTTAAATTTCAACTCTCCCAGGGTGAACAGCTGGGGGGATATGAAACAAAATACGACATACATACAGACACATTACCCGGGAAATGTTTCAAGGATGAACTACGAATCCTAAAAATCTAATTTTAGTTACTAAGTTTGCTACTTTGTTTGTAGATTACGTGAAGTGACTAAGGCTGCATCAGAAATGCCGAAACCGGTCAATTTTTTTCAAAATAAAATTTATTTTGTGAGAAGACGTTGGTTGGTTTAAAACTACATCTGTTTTAGAAGTAGACGTTAGGTAGAAGTTTCTATTAGCGATTAAATATAGCTTACAAATTTCAACACAAATTTAAACAATTCATAACCTTGAAATTATTTGAGTTTTGGTGCAAGTCGACCTCATCCAAGTGAACACGAGAGCCATCAGATATATAGTGTGGCATGGTTGACAGATGGTACTAGAGCATTCGATGAAGATAAAGGGAATGTTAGAAGGATTTATAGCTGAACATGACAAGGTCACAGACCAAAGGGGAATGTTCACGGTGTGTGGCATTGCAGATCGCGCAATAGTGTAGCACAATATATAGTGTAGTTGTAGTTTATATCAGTAAATTAGGGATGAGCAGTATCAACAAGCAACAACAATAGTACTAGGCATTTTGGATAGTATGGGGTAGGTGATCTAAGGTACCATATGGGTGGTAGTTTACTTAGCCAAATGATTTTGATTTTATTAGTTTGCATAGGTACGATTACTTATAATTGAAAGTTTTTTATCAAAATGTATCACTAAAAATAACTTCTCATCGGCGGGGAATCGAACATCGAACCCACCCTCTCTCCGTCCGCGTTAAAGCAATTTTCTTAGGATCTAAATTTTTCCCGGCCCAGTATTTAAAGCTCTTTTAAAAACCACTTTTTTGGACTCAGGGGGCCTCAAAATGTGTAAATCTATTAAAAATATCCAAATCGAAATTTCGAGTGAAAAAATAAAAGTAAGTAAAATAAGTAAGTAAAAATTTAAGTACTTGTTTTAGTTGGTTTTGTCGATTTTCAAAGCCTTGATTTTTCAGCTTGATTGATAGAAACCAGCTTTTAAGTAGAATGAATGTCTAATCCATTGAATAATTTACGACCAGTATGAGGTATCAATTGTAAATTCTCTAAGATACGGCTGTTTAATGTTGGGTTGGGGTGGCTTTATGAGTAGTTAAGTAAAAGAAATATTGATTTAGAGAGAGCCCTATCAAGATTGAAGGTTGCTTTAGCCGATTTCACTAATAGTTTGTAACCTAGGTCAGTATTAGCGTTAGAAAATTTAATTATATTTTTAATAACCATTAAATGCATGTATGAATTTAATAATTACTTCAGATAGCGAAAACGTGAACAAATCAAATGAATAGAAAACATTCTTTGATATGCCTCGGAAAGTTATAGGCTTTCTGCATTAGTGAACCTAAAACCTACAATATATAAATAATTAATCAGAACTACCGGACCTTTTGAAAGGTAAAATAATTCTAGTTTGATTGGACTTTGTATATTATTTCAAATGTTTTGTTTCTTGAAATAGGATACAAGTATTTATACTGTTAAGAAGAGGTCCATGTTTAGAATACTATTACAACTTTTAAAATGATTCTTGACATCAATCCTATTAAAAGAATTGATTTCTTTAATGTTAAGGAGCAACAGGAAACACGGTAAAACCAGTTAGTTAGAAAGGATTTCAGGATGAGGTACCTAGGTGAAAAGAAGTACGCCCTTGAGTTTCCGAAATAAGGAAGCGTAACAAAACTCCATTTACAGCAAAGNAAAAAAAAATTCCCTTCTCCTCGGTGGGGAATCGAACCTGTGTCCTCTCCATCCACGTTTAAAGCAATTTTCTCAGGAACTAGATTTTTGCCAGCCTAGTAGCTTCACGCCAACATCTACGCTTCAGCTCAGACCGAAAGACGACTCTAGCATAATTGATAGAGACCAGCTTTTAAGTAGAACGAATGTCCAATCCATTGAATAATTTACGATCAGTATGAGGTTTTAATTGAAATCCTCCGAGACACAGCTTAAAATGTAGAGGTTTTATTAGTAGTTAAGTAAAAGAAATCTTGATTTAGAGAGAGCCTGTCAAGATTGAAGGTTGCTTTAGCCGATTTACTAAAAGTTTGTAACGTAGGTCAGTATGAGCGTTAGGAAAATTAATTTTATTTTTAATAACCATTAAAGTGCACATATGAATTTAAGTACCTACTTCAGATAGTCATATCCTGAACAAAGCTAATGAATATAGAAACATTCTTTGAAATGCCTCGGAAAGTTATAGGCTTTTTTCATAAGTAGACCAAAAACCTACAATATATAAATAATTAATCAGAACTATCAGACCTTTTGCAAGGTAAAATAATTCTAGTTTGATTGGACTTTTTAAATTATTTCAAATATTTTTTTTTCTTGAGATAGGATAAATGTATTTATACTGTTAAGAAAAGATCCATATGTTTGGAATACCATAATAACTTGTAAAATAATTCTTGATATCAATCCTATAAAAATAATTAATTACTTTAAAGTTAAGGAGCGGCAGGAAACACGGTAAAACTATTTAGTCAGAAAGGATTTCAGGATGAGGTACCTAGGTGAAAAGAAGTACGCCCTTGAGTTTCCGAAATAAGGAAGCGTAACAAAACTCCATTTACAGCAAAGAAGAACACATTTCTTTTAAAATATGACATCTACACAGTTGAAGAAAAGTCTATAATCTTAAACATGATTATAGTTGGCAATTGATATAGATAAGTAACTTAAAGCAAGTACGATTACAGGCAAAGATCTATTTTTCTGAGAAAATCTAGAAAAAGAAAATCATACCCGCAGAAAATTCTAAGTATTCGTATTTTGGCGGTTGAGAAAATGCACAAATTAAATACAACGAATAGGATCATTGTGGGCTGTCAGTCTATTAATGGGTCATCATCATCAGGGCCTAAGCGATTTTTTGAATAACTGTTAAGATTTTAACATTATATTTTGCTTGAAAGCTACAACTGATAGGTACCTTTATTTAATAGACATAGGGAAAACGTTATTGGCAACTCAATAAGATTTTAGTTTCTTCTTTAGGAATTGTATTAAGAATATATTTACAATTTTTAAATTTTTGGTAGTTTTATTACTACGGAAAGATTAAATTTTAAATAATCCAAATTACAACAACTACGGGAGACATACAGAGAAAAATACACCCCCGCACCGGGAATCGAACCACGGGACCTCTGTTTACCGTACTAAACAGAGCACCTGTACGGTAAACAGAGGTCCCGTGGTTCGATTCCCGGTGCGGGGGTGTATTTGTCTCTGTATGTCTCCCGTAGTTATTGATAATTGTAGATAGCCAAATATTCACGGCAACAGAACTAGACCGAGAATTAACGCTTATAATTGTAAAGTACTCAATTAGTACCTGTACCTAGTACATCTATTAGAAATTCAATTTTTAAATTTTTGGTAGTTTTATTACTACGGAAA
>KZ653246.1:85948-99497 GCA_001010745.2 Gerris buenoi | reverse complement strand
TACATTTGTCCGGAGTTATACAAATATTGATTGTTACCAATTGAACAGCTGACGCTTAGAACTACTAGTGCTTCCTGCACGCCGCGGCCGCTTCTCGAACTAGCGGCCTGTAATAATGCATGCTTTACTTTTACAGGTCCTAGGGCTGTAAAATAGAACTTTACCGTCCGTTCAGGATAGCAATGTTTACAGGTGGTGGGCGATTAATATTATTATTTAGGCACTGTTTCTCGTTTGATTATTATCAATAGAAATCGTTATGATCCACATAAACGATCGAACTTGTTTGACAAGGAATTTTAATCGAATGTTTGACAAGTAAGATTGATGCTGTGAGTACACCACATCCACATCTAATTCACAAACATCATCCATACCCTGTCAAACTTTCCTGTCAAATTGGCTTGGCAAGTATGTTTGACGCGCTGTGTACATTACATCAAGCCATTCAACTCACAAACTTCACACCTACTCCGTGAAACTTACTTGTAAACTGGCAGGACAAGTAAGTTTGACACGCTGTGTACCCCACATCAAGCCATCCAACTCAAAAACTTCATCCATAAACTTATCTGTCAAACTTACCTGTCAAATTGGCTTGACAAAATGTTGATACCTATAAAGGACCAATAATGGGTTATTTATGGCCTACCATCTAATTTTCATTAAAACCGGACTAGATTTTAAGATCTATGTTGTTCCGCAAAACTTTAGAGACAGACCGACAGATTTTTTTAACGATAAAAAAATTATTACTGTTAGAGGCTTTACAGATATCAAAGAAGGAGCAAAACATTAACTATAAAAATTACCGGTGTGGAAATCCCACACATGACTTCCATAAAATGTTGCCGTGTCAATACGTGAGCAAGAGAGAACTCTGTATAAACTACATCGTACAAACAGCTAATATTAATTATAGTTTTGTAACAAAAATAATAATGATAATAAACACAATAAAAAATATATATTTAACATACAAATAAATGTTACCCTAATAAATGTCGGTACTGTGTAAAAAGATTCGAGGACATGATGTGATCCGTTCCGATGTTTAAGTAAAAGAAAGGAGTTTGTTTACATCTAGAGTTCAAGGAGAGTTTATGCGAAAACAAAACAAATTGATTAACTTTTTTTGTTTATAACAAAAAAATAATATTCAATGTTTGTTTATATTTTCTTTATACTTGTTATTAACTATAGAATATGAGAATATAATAATAAAAAAAAATTAAAATCAGCTGTTAAAAATGATTGTTTACAAAGTAAATAACACAGTTTTTTTTTTTTCACTTTTAAATTTCGATTGTTCTTTATAAGTACTACAAATAATTACAATAATAAATACTCNAAACGTCTAATAGTAATTAATTACACTTGAAAATACAGTGGTTGTTATTTGTTACTTAGTCTATGTATAATAATTATCATTGAAAATAGCTGAATGGTTTTTTTTTTATATATTTAAGAATATATAATTATACACCCTTTTAAGAGAAAGATTTTACGACAGTGTGAGGCTGGTATTAATGGCAATAGAAGTGACTTTATTGTTTAAAATCCAGAAACATTTGATGGCAATATATTCTTATGGTTAGCAATATTTTTGTATAGCATGGCAATATTTCTGTATAGTATAATACTGCCAATTCATAGCTGAAAGTGTTGCCGGGCTTTACTGATTTTTTGCCGAGTCATACGAATATTGGCAGCAATATTTCTTGATTTTGAGCAATATTGCCTGACCACTATTGCCATACAATGCTGTTTAATAAGAACCATTCATGTTAAACTACGTGTTTGTTTTATTCAAGAGTGAATTATTACCATGAAATATTGGTCAATATTAATGATGTGTCTTATCTAAGAGTGGATTAATTATCTATATGTTTGATTACCACGAAATATGGGTCAATACAACCAATGTTTCACCTAATAGTGTTTTTATTCAAGAAATAATTATTACCACGAAATATCGGTCAATAAAAACAATGTTTTATGTGTGTGTTTTATTCATAAGTGTAATATTTCTAATTATGTTTGATTGCCCCGAAATATTCAGGAGATAGCGGCCAAAAAAGTGTCTGACTAACATCAAGCTATCATTTGGTGAATAAGTGAATCTTTTGGTGTCTTTTAAGAATATGTTGTCGGCTAAGTTCGTCTGCAGGACATAGCTTGGCAATAGAAATTTGAAAAAAACAAAGCAGCCATGTCCCGCCCTTTTTGGTGGACAATGTGATTTTCATGATCTTGGGTACTAAATTAGTTAGTAGACCAAAAATCAAGTCAAGGATGGCAGTTTGTCCCTTGATAGGGGAACACTTTGATTTAGAATAATACTTGACTGACTTACCTATTAAGTGTTAAACTACCATCAACTTGATTATTGGTCTATTAATTAACTTCGTACTCAGGATCATGAAAATCACCAAAAAGGGCGGTCATGGCCGCTTTCCACCGGTTTATTATTATTTTTTTTCAATTGCCTATTGCCAAGCTATGTCTTTCAAATGAACTTAGCCGACCACAAATTCTTAATAGACACCATAACATTTACATTTACACAAGATTCTAGCTTGATGTTAGTCAGACACTTGTTTGCACGCTATCTCCTGGACTATTCAGTCAATACAACCAATGTTTCACCTAATAGTGTGTTTTATTCAAGAAGGAAATCCAAATATAACAATGATTTACTAACTCATTCAATCACCCAACTGGCACTTCTCGATATCTAACCACTGGACCATGAAATTTTGTTAATAGGTTCCTCTTACCCCCTAGGTACTCACTAAGAAATATTTTTACAATCCACCATCTTGATTCAAGATGGTGATATTGATTTCTATTAGATTAACACTTTTTTTAAAATTTTTTGACAATCGGCCTTTTTGATTCATACCTAGAGGTCACATACTTATTTAAAACCACGACCCATGGACCCCTTAATATTTAATCGTCACCAATTCTTTGAAACACTGAGCTACAATCATTGTATTTAATATAGTAATTTTTAAAATTATATTAATGTCTGGAGTTAAGAGAAGGAAAAGGGGCAGAGTTAAGTGAAATGGATTTGATTTCAGACTGGTTTTCTTCTTTTCATTTTCTCCATTTCATAGAAACACATTTAATTATGAATATGTTTTTAGGCATTGAATCCCAATATCGAAATTTAAATGCTGTCCCGTCAAGTGAAGAAAGCTGTATGCATTTGTCAAATTGATATAGTAGATGTATCTTAAGGTGCACAATTATGAAAAAAAAATAATCCATTTTTATTTCCATTTGATCCTCTAGGAGCTCTGATATCATTTTATATTATCTTATTTAGAATATCTATTGGCGAAATTTGGTGTTACAATGTATACAAGTAAAAATCAGTCTACCTCCTATCACATTTTAACTTTCTTGAACTCTTCTTCTTGATATAGAAGAAAAATACCTTTGACTTTCTGGAAGGTTAATTTTTAAAACTAGTTAATTTTAGTAGTCGGATAATTACTTATTGGGGATTAATGCAAACTAATTTTTTTAAGAAGAGAAGGTATATAGATAAGGGGGAAAATTATAAACAAAAAAATACATTAAAAATAACACACTCCGTAGTGAAGCACGGGAATACAGCTACTAATAATATAGATAAATAAAATTGAGAAAAAAAGGATTTCTTAGCTATAAAGAATTTTAATAGATTTAAACTGATTTGTGATTTGTAATAATGCGGAGATTATAAGTATTAAGTTTACTTTAAAGCATTCTAGTAAGTAAAAGGTAAGTTTTTTTTGTTAAATTGCTTTAGCCGTGGGGGTGTAAGTAGCTAGGGGTTGATAGAGGGTAGCGGTACTAGGGGATGTTGTAATCTTACCCCTTAAGAGTGGAGGGAGCGCATCACTATATATAGAGAGGGGAGCATCTGCAAAGGTATCAGTCATCCACTGCTTCTTGCCCTGCATTCATCCCCTTATCAGTAACAACCAAGAGACATTTGGGCACTGCATCATGAACAAGGTAACTAACAGAGTAGGTGATTCTGTAGTTTGGATAATACAAACTCAGACTGGACTGATCCTATAACTAAAATTGGAACTTAGCAGGAAAATATAAACTAAAATGATATTATACTATTTTTCTCAAAACATAGTTATAGCACAACAAACTTAAAAATTTAGCAAAAAATACTTTTTTTATCTCCTTTAACAAAATTAATATAAACTCATATGTTAAAGTAAAAATTTATTCACAGTTGAAAACATAGTTTGTACCTATGACAGACAAACATTTAACCGGTAAAACAAAAAGTCTCTCCAAGTCTCTAGAATTGTGTATACAATGATGACAAGCAATGATGACAAGCTTTTGGCCTCCATAAAGCCATTATCAGTGCCGATAAAGACGATATCCTGATTTAAACAAAAGAGCTCTTAAGGGCGGGATGAGTCATGCAAAGTCAGACACTGGCATAAGACTAATAATAACGCTCCCTAACCTATCAAACATTACAAATGTTTCTTCTAAACAACATACCTATGTACGTATATATCTTAAATAATATTATATACATATGTATATGTAAGATACCTACTCTGATTTGATACATAAAGGCACTAAATAAACAATATGAAGCATTATGGATTATTATTCGAGTGAATTTGGGTTTCCTTTAAAATTTGTACAAAATTATAAACAAAGGTTTTTTTTAACGTTTTCATGTTCTTTCATATGTTACATTACATGTATACATAAGAAATACTCTTTTACTCTGTTGTATAAGGTTTGACATAGATGACGAACGTTTTTGCGGTAATTATGTTTTACATGTTCAAATGTTTAAACATATATTGAACATTTTGTAGTAAAAATATAGTCTAAGCAACAAATTTGTCTCAGAATAGAGGGTATATTAGCAATTTACTGTCCAATAAAACACAGTGAGTAAGTTGTAACTAACGTTTCGCTAAATTTATTAGCATCATCAGAGCAAGAAACAAAGAATATAATAAAAATAATACAAAGATGTCGAGGTTGACTCTACGATATGTTTTAAAGGATCATTTATAACATCTATCCTCTATTTTGTATGTTACATAGTCGTAGGCGTAGAGTCAACCTCGACTTTTTTGTATTATATTTATTTCATACTTTGTTTCTTCCTCTGATGATGCTAATACATTTAGCGAAACGTTAGCAACAACTTTCTCACTGTGATTCATTCGGCAGCATTTCACTAACATACCCTCTCATTATACTTGAACTGTTATGAACTACTTCAGTTATAAGAGTAGGAATAACGTAAATTCAAAACGTTTGTAGCACTTATTGTGGTTATGGCCTTATGAAGGCTGAAAGCTGCTATGTTAAATATACGAACAAATTTTAAAGTTACGTTGAGAGGTTTATGTTATTACTTTAATACAAATTCTATACTTGCTTCCATATTATCTATCACATTCAAAAATGTTTTTTTCAATTTATTCTCACTTAAAAACTTCATTGAAGAGTAGAGTAAACATGTAAGCAAATATGTATTCATGACAGTATATTATTAAGTCTGTGATTAGTGATAACAATAAAAATCTATAAATTTGGCACAATATCTGAAGTAAAACGTTTCTTTGGAAAAAGTCCAAAAAATGTATTTTGTCCTTCAAGGTTAAAATGATAAGACTTAATTTTTTTTCCATGAAGAACTGTTTTATCTATTGGAAAAATTTTAGTTTCATATTTTTTTAGTTTCAACAAATGAATAAATAAACATTTTGTATTATTAAGAAAATATATTGGATAAAATAAAATCAACCTCAAAATTTCTTAAAACTGCGTTTAAACGGATTTTACAATGATTTTAGTTGGCAACACTGTTTATTACAAATATGTCTCGCAATCAGCTGTTTTTTTAAAAATATTTCTTTGTTTTGTTTTTAAACGCTCCGTGTTTTGATTTAGTGTTCTATTAATTGTGTTGTTTGTAGTTAAATTTATTAGTTCTTTTTTTTTAAATTTACTCGTTCTTATTTAAATATAAAGTTACGTAAAATAGATAAATTAGGAATGATCATGGAAGATAAATTAGTGGACCTTGATGAACTGTTTTCAAACATTACCGATGATATCGGACAAGAAGCAAACGCAGTCAAGGCGGCCATATTTTTTTCTCCCTTCTGGAGGAAAAATCTTGTACGTACCTCGGGAGTAAAAATCACTTGCACCCTCGCAATTATAGTGAACGTTATGGCACTTGCACCCTCGCGATTATAGTGAACGTTATGGTTCCCTCGGCTCCGCCACAGGAACTAACTTCACCGCTGAGGGTGCAATCACTTACTTTACTCCCTTGGTGCGTAAATAACTATTTTACTCTTGTATAGAATTAATTTAAATTTGTATAGTGATAAATATTAAGCTTTATAAACTCGATTTTTTGGCTTCTTCGGATTATTGTGTCCTAAATTCACTATTCTTCGCTTCCATTGCTGAAAGTATGTTGAAAATGATTATACATTAATCGAAGCAACCAGTTAAATTTATTTTGAATTAACTCCATGATTCTGAACATTTCTGAAAATTCTTCCATTACTAAACCCAACTTCAGTGTTGTGTTCAGCATGGTCCAGTTAATTTAAAGTGAGTTTAGTGTTTATTTCGTTATTGTTCCGAGTTTACGCCATGATAGTTAACACGTATGAAAATGCTTTTAGAATTGCAATCTTCATAGCGCTAAATTTAACGAGAAAATTAAAGAGATGTCGGACTAGCGATGTCTGGGTTAGCGAAACTTTAATGAAATTATATTAAATTATCTCTGACATGGTTTCCTCCGAAAGTTCTATACTTCTGGCCCGGAAACTTATGATTTGAAAATTAACTTATCCATTTTAATTTTTACTTTCTCATATACATATTACGTATAAGGAGAAAGTATTGTGATTCAAAATCGAAAATTCGATCTAGAGTTTTTGATATGTATACATGTTTTTAAAGTCGACTGATTCCAAAAAGTGATTTTTTAAAAATACCGGTCTTTCTTCTATGGAGACGCGCGGAGTCTAAAGGACCGATTTTGACGCAATTTGGCATACAGGTACAGAAAAATCATACTCCGAGGTGAAATGTAGAAGAAATAAATTTTAGTTATAAATTTAGGGTACCCTACCCCCAAACACATAACATTTATATCTTAAAGATATAGTCCAATTAAATGTGAATTTAACCATTTAAGTCGTTTTCCCGGAATAATCAATTTCCAGTGATATTAATGAAAATAAATCTCATTTTATTATAAAATTGAAAACAAAAATTAAGCAACCTCCTACTGAACACTTTTTAAATATGTTTAAAAACTAAATAATTTAAATGCGTTTATATGGGATTGGGATACAATATCAATATTTATATGAGAAACGTTAATTCAATTGTCGGACCGATTTTTAAGTTTGACTTTAATTATCATTAATGTTAGAGCAGTTACTATACTTTATTTTCTAAAAAAAGAAAATCTTAATAATAAAAACAAATAAAAAACTAGGTCAATTGTTTAATGGTTTTTATTTAATGGTCAATTGTTAAATTGTTTAATGGTAAATAAAAAACTTATATAAACTTTGTCCCTTTAATAAGAAATTACATAAAAATAGACATCAATAAAAATAAATAAAAGTGTTGCATGAATCACTTTTATTGATAGGCTGAACTAGACAGGTGAGAAGATTATACCTGGGAATTTTGACAAAATAATTACTTACTGCACTGAAAATGCATTTGTTTATTTTCATATACTCTACGACATAATGCAGTTACGATCTGTATATGTATTTATATTTACAAAATTCTTTTTCATATATTATTTATAGTCCAGTCACGAGAGGTTCACAAAGGGGGTCCACCGTGCGTTTGGTGCAGTAAATGATTTTATTTTTTTATGTCCTCAGGCATGGTTAGGAGACGTCAAATCCAAATTTGCGACTTGGTGGGCGTCATAACTTTTGGTGGGCTAAAAACCACGAATTTTTTGCTCATTTTTCGGTTTTTCGCTTATAACTTGAAAACGGCTGGTTCTGCCGACGAAATGGTTCAGTTTATAATTAAAGAGCACTAAATTTGCAACAATTTTTATATACCGTATTTTTTCCTAAACCCTATGATTTTCGAAATATGGAGCTCTTCAAAGATGCAATATTTTTTTGAAAATATAAAAAATAACATCTTTTCTGGGGACGAAAGGGGTCTATTTTAGTTATCCCTTCCCCACACAGTGATTTTTTGAGTATATCCTACCTATAAAAGTAGAAATAACCACCACTAACCATAACTACTAACCACTTGTAACCAATACTAACCAACAATAAACTAAATTTTCAGGGTTCTTTGTTCATCATTTCTTGTAGAGCACTAAATTTGCAACAATTTTTATATTTCACATTTTTTTCTAAAACCTATATTTTCCGAAATATAGAGCTTCAAAGATGCAATATTCTTTTGAAAATATCAAAAATAACATCATTTTTGAGGACGAAAGGGGTCAATTTTAGTTATCCCTCCCACTCAGTGATGTTTTGGGTATAACCTACCTAGTATCTAGTACCTAGAAGTACAAATAACCACCACTAACCTCCACAACTTGGGTTTTGCAGTTATTAAAAAAAAATTCATCTTTGAAGCTCTATATTTCGGAAAATATAGGTTTTAGAAAAAAATGTGAAATATAAAAATTGTTGCAAATTTAGTGCTCTACAAGAAATTACGAACAAAGAACTCCGAAAATTTAGTTTATTGTTGGTTAGTGGTGGTTAGTATTGGTTACTAGTGGTTAGTAGTTATGGTTAGTGGTGGTTATTTGTACTTTTATAGGTAGGATATACCCAAAAAATCACTGTGTGGGGAAGGGATAACTAAAATAGACCCCTTTCGTCCGCAGAAAAGACGTTATTTTTTATATTTTCAAAAAAAAATTGCATCTTTGAAGCTCCAAATTTCGAAAAGCATAGGGTTTAGGAAAAAATACGTTATATAAAAATTGTTCAAATTTAGTGCTCTATAATTTTGAACTAAACCATTTCTTCGACAGAACCAGCCGTTTTAAAGTTATAAGCGAGAAACCGAAAAATGAGAAAAAATTCGTGGTTTTTAGTCCACCAAAAGTTATGCGCCCTGATTTAGAGGTCGCAAATTTGGATTTGACGTCTCCTAACCTTGCCTGAGGACATGAAAAAATACAATCATTTACTGCACCAAACGCACGGTGGACTTCCCCTCGTGACTGGACTATTATAGATTACTAAAAAAAAGAAATGTGTGCAATGCAAAGGTTGGTGAAGATAATGATTAAACAATAAACTAAATTCAATTAAATATCTATTAATAAGCATATAAAAAACTAAATCGAAGCTGCTTTTCATATCTATTTCTAACTTTAATTTTAAAATTATTAAATCTCTATCAATTTTTAGATGTATTATACACAATATAGTTTTTTTGTAATATGACCTAATTATTATCTAAAAAATGAAATAGTTTCTTACTCTATTAATTTTTAGATGTATTATATGCACCTAGATGCATATGACTTAATTATTATCTAAAAAAATAGTTTAAAAAAAGTATTTTCTTACTTAAAATAGTTTGAAATTTAGAACAAGATTTAAAACTATAATTTCTTACTTGGTTTTATTGTACATTGAACTAATTTATGAATTATTTTCTTAGCTGTCATATTTCTTTTTCTGGAATGTATATGAATTACAACATGCCAAAGAAAGCTCGTAGACTATAGGATGCAATAAAAAAAGAAAATCTTTCAATAACTATAGAAAATTATTTTGTAATACAGATTAATTATTATAGTGTTGTCTATATTAGATTTCGATTTTAGATTTAAAAATGCTGTTTCTTTTAATTTTAGACTGGAGGATTAATATAATTCTTTTTTTAACTTAATTTATTTTTTTTTTATATTGACTAGCCAATGTTCACATTATTTTCTCCTTGAATTATAGCAATTGGTCTACAATTATAATATTGAGATTCATGTTTAAAACAAAACGTGTTTTAAAACGTTAAAAACACCACAAAATGAATTTTTATTTTAATTTGTAAGAAGATACTACAGTATGGTAACACAGGTGTATTTCATATACACTCTAACCTTCTTCAACAATACTTAAGACTTAAGAATTTTACAAAATATCATTCTTTCCTCAGTGAATACAGACTCAATATACGTGTATTAATTTGTAATTTTGTGAAAGAAATAAATTCAAAAAACTATCAAAACTCTACTTAATCTGGTTATTTTTTTTTAATTTCATTATTAAATTTAGTTGTTACTTAATTACATTATTTTTGTTTTAACTTCTTTGGTTTTTATCGAGTAGCTCCTCGAATATACCGATGGTAATAGATGCATTGTGATTATTCTAAAGTTTTTTTTTTATTATTCTCAATTTTTTATGAGGTTGGTTTATTTATTTTTTACTTCGTTTTTATTAGCTTGCTTTCTTTTTTGTTTGTCCAGTACAAATCTTGCAATAGATTTCTAACTAACTTCCCGAGTAGCTATACATTTAAAATTTTTAGAATAGCCAGAACACGATGACAATGCATTATTTTAATACGGTTATCCATCTTTCAGCAAATGTGCTGTATGGAAAGTTAGTTCGGAAAAAATCCTTAAGTTATTTTATTTGTTTTGGCGTATGCCCCTTATTTACAGTCTTTATTTTGACAGGTTTTAAATTTATGATTTATGACAGAAAATTTAAAACTTAGTATATAAAAAGTTCTTTTTATCTAGCAATTATTAATCATGCAACTCAGAATAATACTCTTTCCTTTTTTGAAAATGCGACTGACATTATTTTATATATATTTTCTATTGTATAGTATTTTTATTCATTACAATTAAATTCTTGTAGTGTTACCCTAATATCGAGGTCGTTGTGGCTTGTTTGTAGTTCTTGCTGGTGATAGGGTGCGCACTTGTAGCCAGGGCGGAGCCTCCAGTGAACAGTTACCTCCCTCCATCAGGTACTGATCTGGCCAGGACAGGCGGCCCTAGTTCCCAGTATGGTGCTCCGGGCTTCGGTTCTAGAACACCCTCTTCTCAGTACGGAACTCCCTCCAGGTTCGGTTCTTCACCTTCGTCTCAGTACGGTGCACCTTCCAGGTTCGGATCTTCCCCTTCATCTCAGTATGGAGCTCCAGGTTCTTCGTCCAGGTTTGGTGGTTCTCCTTCTACCCAGTACGGTGCTCCAGGCGCTTCTTCCGGCTTCGGCACTCCCTCTTCCCAATACGGAGCACCTGGTGGATCCTCTAGATTCGGAGCCACTGCGCCCTCCAGCCAGTACGGTACCCCCTCGTCTCAATATGGTGCTCCCGGCGCCTCCTCAGGAATCGGCGGTTCTTACAAGAACGGTGGCTCTCCCTCTAGCCAATACGGTGCCCCATCCTCTCAGTACGGCACTCCCGGAGCATCCCGCTTCGGTGGTGGCTCTCCTTCCAGCCAGTACGGTGCTCCATCATCGCAATACGGTGCTCCCGGACGTAACGGAAACTCTCAGGGTGGCTACTCCCAAGGAGGATATGCTGGTGGTCAGGGAGGATATGCCGGTGGACAAGGAGGATACGCTGGGGGTCAGGGAGGATACGCTGGTGGACAGGGAGGATATGCTGGTGGACAGGGAGGTTACGGCAATGGCATGAACGGCGATTACTCTGTAAGTAATGCTTGCATTTATAATAAATATAAACAATAATTGTTATGGTATAACTTAAAACAGATTATGTAGACATACATAATTTGTATATTTTTACATGTATAATATAATTTTTGTATGCTTTTAAAAAACAATTATTTCTCTCTCTCTATCACAAAGGTGACTGTAAAAATTAGTATTATTCTATTTTAGCTATGCTGTAAAATTTTTTAAAAATTATCAACCTAAATGCCAGTATTTATTTAACAATTTCATCTCTAACCAATGAAACAGGTTTATTTTTCTTAGCATAAATTGTAGAGCTGATATATAAGTTCCACTTGTCAACAAGTATTTTAAATGTCAAAAAAGGTTTTTTTTTCGACTACTTTGTTAGTTCGGAGATTAAAACAGTACATTTGAGAAACCCGTGTTTATTAAATCTTTAGGCCAATGTGATGGATTGATATGAGCAAACGTGCAAAGAGAAATTTTTATGATTTCCTTTCTTAATGGTTTGCTCTTAATTTTCTAAATTGGATAGGTTTTAGAACTTCTCTATTTGGTTGACTTAAGATCTTTAAGCTTATGTTATAGTTATAATAAATAAATATACTAATTTTTTATCACTTATAGGTTTTTTAAAACTATTTTTCACTTTTCTTTCCTTAATATTATAACTGTTATTTCAGGAACCCGCTAACTACGACTTTAAATACGACGTATACGCTCCTGAATATAACGTTGAATTTGGCCACGAAGAACAGAGACAAGGAGATGACGCCAGAGGCAAGTACTACGTTCTTCTTCCCGACGGTAGGAAGCAGATCGTCGAGTACACCGCTGACCAGAACGGTTACAACCCCACCATCAGCTACGAAGATACCGGCAATGCTCTCGGCGATGGACAGGGAGGGTACAACTACGGTGGTAACCAGGGCGGTAACAACGGTGGTTACAACGGCAACAATGGTGGTTACAACGGCAACAGTGGCAACGCTGGATACAGCGGTGGACGTGCTAGCAACGGTGGATACACCTACTAAGTCTTTAGACTATTCCTACTTCGACTAATCCTGTTCAAATATGAGTGATAACCCATTCCCCAAATGTCTTTCCGAAACGAAAGTTACCACTTTAATTTAATTTATTATTTTTTTATTAAATAAATTTTTATACTTTTTTTGTACATAATTTGTTTGGTGAATTCAATTTCCCTTCTTTTTATCGTGTTTATCAAATGCGTTAAAAAGCATTGCGTTGATAAGGTAATAATAGTATATCTTCAAAAGGTTATTTTCATTATCCAGAATGTATTATAGCCAAATATATTTGGATCATAAAGGTTGTATAGTAGAATACAGCCAATCATAATATTTTATCTTATACATACATTTAAATTTAGTTCCAATCAATAGACATTATCTTAGAATTCAGTTCCACGAATAATTTTATTTGCATTTCATTCTCCTCTAAATTATTTTTTTTATATTTAATAGATGCAAATATTCTAGTCTTGAGACTATAAATTGTCTATGTATACATTATTTAATTATTAATGTATCTTTAAATGAAACACTTAATTACTAGTAAGAGTAATCTCATAGGTTTGTTTTCTAATAAGTTTGATTTAAAATTTTGGGTGCTTACAGATGATTTTTTTCAGGTTTTCGCTCATATCTCCAAAACTATCGCTTGTAGGGGAAAATTTTCTTATTGAAAATTAAAGCTGATAAAATTTCAAACAAAAATTTTTTAATGCATGTTTTACTTTACGACCAACAGTTTTGGAGCTATAGGGTCGACGAAAAACATTATATTCACATTTTTTTTAAATTTAAATTTTTTTACTACAC
>KZ653246.1:60721-85548 GCA_001010745.2 Gerris buenoi | reverse complement strand
TTAATTTATAATTCGTAGTGGATCCTTGAAGGGTAAAGGCGAAAGAAAATTACACTAATTTCATTCTAAGCGGCAACGTTTCGGCCTGGCCGGCCATTTTCAAGCCTAAAAATGTACGTATATTTCAATCAATCTACTACAATATATTTATGAATTTAACACCAAGAAGGATAAGTACAAATTAGTGACTTTACATACCTTAAATGAGCAAAACTTGAGTAAAGTGTAGTCAAACAAGAGTAAACATTCGTATTTAGGAATTTCTACCAAAATTCCGTCGTCAATAATAATTTAAAATACACCTCCTAACTTACAGCTTGAGTTCTTGTAACCAAAAACTCAAGTTTTACGTGTTGTAGGTGTATTTTAAATTATTATTGACGACGGAATTTTGGTAGAAATTCCTAAATACGAATGTTTACTCTTGTTTGACTACACTTTACTCAAGTTTTGCTCATTTAAGGTATGTAAAGTCACTAATTTGTACTTATCCTTCTTGGTGTTAAATTCATAAATATATTGTAGTAGATTGATTGAAATATACGTACATTTTTAGGCTTGAAAATGGCCGGCCAGGCCGAAACGTTGCCGCTTAGAATGAAATTAGTGTAATTTTCTTTCGCCTTTACCATTCAAGGATCCACTACGAATTATAAATTAATAGAGGGTACAACTACAGCCATTATTCGTGCAATTCTTAAACTTAAAAAACTATTGGCATTTCCAATTTTGCCATTTAATACGAGCTGACGTGGTGAGTAGGCGTTTCATCTTCCTTCCGCGCAGCCAACAGTTTGAGTTTTCGGTTAAGCCTAGCAACTGCAAGTGTCTGTTGAGACGATAATGACCGGTTATAAATCCAGACATGAGATGACCAGAACCCTTGTTAAGGGTTAATATTGTCTTAGTATATTGATATTGTATTTTATGAAATAATTATCTTACACTATCCCATTTTGAGAGCAATTTCTCATGTTCTTTAAAAATCTCTTAACCTTTTAAGATTTGTTTAAAGAAGTTCTCATAACGCCGACGAGAGATTTACTTTACACCGGTTCTATGACTGAAGGAATTACACTTAAAGACAAACTGGCCAGTTGACCCCCAATTCATTCCCTTCTATCCCACTATTACTAGGTTTCCATGATGTTTAAATACGGATTGAATCCTGATTTGGGATTTGAGAAGTTAGGGATTTTCATGAGTTTATTTGAATCCGTATTCAATAAGGTTTTCAATACACCATTGAATAAATATAAAAAAAAGTGTAATCTTCACATTTTATAACCAAATTTGTTATGTTTGTTTTTAAAAACTTAAAATGACAAATAAAGGTTATGTTTTTGGTTGAATGTTTTGGCATATTTGACTAGATTCAACACAAAACCTGCTAGAGGCGCTCACACTCAGACTCGAAATTCGATCCAGATACGATCCCAAAATTTAGTGTATCCTATCTAAATCTAAATTGTATTTAATCGGTATTGAATCTAGGTTTCCATGATAAATTTGGATCCTAAAACTGTATTCAACCCGTATTCAATATTGAAACGTCATGGAAACGTAGTTAATGTCTATGAACACAACTAGATGATTAGTATTCTGTCTTGCCAGACCATTACCAAACCTCTCATTCTACCATAGCCAAAGACTTTATGGCCGCCTAACTGTCCGAGAGGTTATTTCTTTTTACTTTGTATTGTGTGTTTTACACAGCCGAACGCAAGCCACAATTGGGAGGCACAAAGTAGAGGCAAAAGTATTGTTAACATGACATTAATATAAATATAAAATTAATACAAGTAATTATTATAATTAGAAACATCGAAGGTAGAAGAATGCGTTAAAGGGAGAAGAAATTGTCTCGGCTAAATGCTTTTAATTTATTGATTTAATCATATAACAAAACAATTGATACATATTTAAATTGTATTACAAAAATACTTAAATATAAATATTCACTTAAGAAAACAAGTTATTTTTAACAGTATTAAACTAATTCAGATAGACTTTATAATTACTAATACAAGATAATATTAATAAAGAAATACAATTTTTTTTATATGAGGCCTATTTATGTTTAAAAAATCGATGAGCCTCTTAGCACCTTGAAACAGGAGGTTCGAAAAAAAAATTAAATTTTAAATTAATATATAATGACTGCTGTAATGGTAATGGCTCAGTGGGAAAGACACTTTGACTACAGAGAAAATGGTAATATGAACTTTACCATAAATGAAATCAACAATAACAATAAAAATAAAAATGTACTAAAACTCAAATAAATCTGTTTACCTGACTTATTCGTACTCAAAATAACTAGACCAAGAGTACATCATATTTCTTTATTAATGATTGATACGAAATATAACCATTTTATCTCTGTTTAGAGTTAGATAGAAAGTGATTCTTTTCGTAGTTGTATTCATCGCGCATGCGCGTTCCATAATTCTTCTCCTTATCGCTCGATTAGCGTGTTTGTTTACATTTAACAATCAAATTTGTTGTTCGTTTAATTAAAGTAACTGTTTTTTTTCTGTATTTATTATTAAAATCCAACAATCGTTGATAAAGTAGGTAGGCAACTCGTGCGAAAACTGTACTTTGCTTTGCTCGTGTGGTTTTACTACCCTCACTGTCACTCGGATGCAAACTCCACACTCACATGCAAAATGCTACTTTCCTTTTTTGCTACTTTTTTTTTTATAGACGCGTAATGTAGGTACTACTCTACATAATATCTAACTAAACATTGCCGAACGCTCCCTATGATGCAAATAATAAGAATCAGAGGCTATGATTCCTAGTGCATACATTGAATTTAGGCCAAGCAATTGAATAAAATAATTTGGTTTCCTAAGACTTCACAAAAACTAAGACTAAATTATATATAATTCATTACATTATTCAAAGTATAATACTTATACTTAGCTGAGCGGAGTTTAATAGTAATGATATGCTAATATCAATGTATTTTATTATTAGGTACGATAAATTATAAGATTTATTTTAATCTCACAAAGATCTTATCTGTGAGTTTAAAAACCAGTATTCAAACTAGAAATTTAATGTCGGATTGTAGAGGTATAGGCTAAAAATACATAATATGAATTTGCGATAAGTTCTCCCAGTGGCAATGACAGTAAAATCAAAACCATAAGATAATCTACAAAATAAGTATTTAAAAGAAACTTCCTCATTTGATTTTATGTCAAAAATTAACAACCACAATTTTATTGTAATGCAAATTTCAGTTTTTACTTTGTCATATAAAGAGAAAGTATTGTGATGGCGTGAAAATTCGATTTTGATGCATTTAAACGTTAAATCCAAAAAAGTGGTTTTTATAAAATGTCTGTCTGTCGTCTGTCGCCTATGCAGACGCCTGGAGGCTAAACTACTAAGCCGATTTTGACGAAATTTGGCATACACATGTTCTGAAAAATCATACCCCAAACGAAATCGAGGTTTTTTTTTGTTTTTTTCCCCGTTTCGTTATTAGGGTTTTATAGATACTTCTCAAAACCCTTATGCCGAGGGTGATGTGTCCGTCCGTCCGTCGCTCTTTGGTTCATAGGGCCCGAACCGTTTAAGTGGAAGTGCTGAAATTTAAAACACTGGTGCAACTTTTTGACCCAACCACAGGAAAAATATACAGAAGTTCATAATCGCAATTCGAAAAAAAGTGGTTTACTAAAAAATTTTTTTTTTTTTTTAATTTTTGAGTGGGGTATCAAATGGAAGCTGCTGAAGAGTAGGACACAAATACATATATGCTTTTTTAAATTTTGCACTCCTTATAGGGGCAAAAAATCAAAATATACCCCAAACAAATCCCCTCCCCCAACCGCTATAGATCGGCAGGTGCTAAAATTTCGAAATAATTCATGCTAATACCTTATAGTGGCCCGGTGAAAATTCCGGGAGTTCATTCCCAGGTTTAAAAAATTACCAATTTTGTGAGCGAAAATTTGGAGTACACCCAAAATTTTATTTTTTAAAAATTTTGAGATGGATATCAAATGAGAGCTGCTGAAGAGTAGGATACAAATATATATTTGCATATTTATATTTTTCATTCTTTATTTGCTTTATAAGTCAAAATATACCCCCAAAAAAATTCCCCCCCCCCAAACTTTATATAATGGCTGGTCCTAAAATTTTGATTATTCATGGTTATACTGTATGGTTGGGCAATGAAAATTTTCCGAAAAATTAAATTTATTTTGTCGTTATTACCGATAAAAAACATTGTGACCCCCCTGGGGATCGAACCCGGGACTCTTGTGATCGTAGGAAAAAAAATCACTATTACATAACGGATATGCTTTATCATCTACAAAAGTACTTGGACGCAAGTACTTCCCTGTGATTTTTAATTCTTATGAAAGAGGAGGAGTCCTAATTGTTTTGAATTCTGTATATCTGCAATGTAATACCGTGGTTTTGCTCACTGCAAAATTCTGTATATATCTACTATGTATTTACATATCTATAAATTTACTTATACGGGAATAAAAAAGCATTTGTAAAATTAAATTTTACAAATGCATATTTTATATTTTAATATAGAAATTTGTTGTATTTTGTTCTTTGTTTTTGCAAATTGCTTTGTTTTTCAAATTTTTACTCAGCATGCAACCATTATCTTATTACTCCATTATATCTTTAATTCTGCATGCAACCTCCTTACATATTGATCCCGTTACTTTCCATTCGGTGTTACTTGGGGTCACTCTTCCCGACAATATTTCCTTATTTCAGCATCACACTAAACTTTTGGCATTCAAAGGATCGGGTCACAGTAAATTTGATCAAATTTAATTTGAAACCTTCTGAAATTTCTAAACTAATTTACATTAAAGAATTTGTATTTTATAATAATCGAATTTTATAATGATCCATCTCCGCAATTGACAATACCTTTATTAATAATAAAGCATGCTGTTATTTTTTGCACTATTGAAATAATTCATATGATAACGTGGAATAAAGTGTCTGTCATCAAGCTAGAATTTTGAGTACGAGTTAATCTTTTAGTAAAATATGTGGTCGTCAAAGTTGGTCAATGTGATTTTTATTCCCTGAGTACCAAATTAGTTAGTAGACTACAATCAAGTTGAAGTTAGTTTTTTACTTTCAAGTTACTGGTAGTTTATAGTTGTTCAAATTTTACTCCAAATCAAAGTAGTCACATATTAAGTGACAAACTAATATAAACTTGATTTTCGCTCTACTAACTAATTTTGTATACTCTAGAATAATTAAATTCACATTGTCCACCATAAAGAGCGGGATATGACCACTACTGGTTTGATTTTTCCAAATGACTATTGCCAAGATATGTCCCGCAGACGAACTTAGCCTACCACATATTCTTAAAAGGTTCTACAAGATTAACTTGTATAGAAAATTGTAGTTTGATTTGAGTCAGACCCTACGATGTTAACGCTATCTCCTGGACCAAAATGTATTTACATCTGGCGATTTAATAGGTAAAATAAAATATTTCCACGTAATAATCATAATTAAATTAAATTAAATTTATTGTTGACTAAGTTAAACAAAGTTGAACAAAATTTAAATAGTTTATATAAAAATAAATAGTTGTTAGTAAAATCAAGTTTGTGGGCGCATGAGAAAGGTCGAATGGGCACAGTTGCAATTAATACGGGTTGAACAGCAGGCTAATTATGACATAATCAGACAAATCATCCAAATTTTATTAAAATCGAGTAATTTTTACATTAAGGTGGTGTGCGAAAATGTTTCGGGTGAGCACGAAAAATTATTAGATAATAAACTAAACAAATAAATATAAAACACTAGACAGATATGAGATCCAAATTGTTAAGTAAGTTTCACTTATAATGTGTGAGAGTTTCACACTAATTTTTTTGTTAAACTAATGAAACCCTAAAAATGAATGATTATTATAATCACCTCAATTTGTTTCCGAGTCTTAGGAAGCGAGACATTCTCAAAAAGCCGAATTTGTTGAAAATTGAAACTCTCAATCTTTAGGTTAAAAAAAAAAAATGACTGGACCATTACCTATTTATAATTTGAAAATTAAAAAGAAAATATTTTCCTGTATAAAAAAAATATAATATGTATAATGCATATAGCAAGAGGATCGATGTATGTGGTTAGTATAATCGCATAACTTTCATCTGAAACCAAGGCCATTATCAATATACCTAGCGATGGTTCAAATTCCAGAGTGGTAATATATGTTTCAAACTGATGATTAGACTAACTCTCATCTGAAACCAAGGTCATTATCAATATACCTAGCGATGGTTTGAATCCCAGAGTGGTAATATATGTTTCACACTAATGACTAGACTAACTCTGGCCTGAAACCAAGGTCATTATCAATATACCTAGTGATGGTTTGAATCCCAGAGCGGTAATATATGTTTCACACTAATGACTAGACTAACTATGGCCTGAAACCAAGGTCATTATCAATATACCTATTTATGGTTTGAATCCTAGAGAGGTAAGATATGTTTCACACTGATGACTAGACTAACTCTCGCCTGAAACCAAGGTCATTATCAATATACCTAGTGATGGTTTGAATCCTAGAGAGGTAAGATATTATGTTCCACACTGGTGGTGTTATCATTTGAATGTTCGATGTAGCTGATTCATGCCATGCTGTAAACAACAGGACGAAATCGGGTTTACTCTTTGACTTCGGATTTATTACCTGAGCCTTTTCGGGCTCAAATAAGGTACTTCCCACTGGGTTAATAATAATAATAATAATAATAATAATGCATACAGCAAAATTACATTAAAATATTATTTTACCTTCGCTACTCTTCTTAAGGAAAAGATAAATGTATTCATGTATTTCTACATTTATATTTTAAATCTATATTTACATTTTGTTGTATCTCTTATTTGTAAACTTAATATATTTGGGATTAATTTAATCCCTCGAATTACAAAACTAGTAAAATATATATGAATTTAAATGGAAAACGTTTAGAGTAGAGGATATACCTTTGTTAACTAAGTTATTTGTCTATTTCTAAAAAACTCTATTTACTCTACTGAATAATATCTATTTCTCTTCGTAGGAAGATTCTTAATTTGCTGTAACATTCTTATATGCATGCAAGTACTTGAGTAGATTAACAATATTATTCATAAGGGGTCAGTGGGTCATCGATGTCAGCAATGCACTTTATAACTTCATCTGTGCTCTCTCTGAGATGATTTACTGTAACCCACTAGACTCCTAGATTCGACCAATCAACACGATTAAGACTTGCTTTACTTATTGCACAAGAAGATCCTTCCAATAAGATAAAACCAAATAAGGGTCTGAAGAAGGACAATGTGAGTATAGCTTGAGACAGTGTTGGACCTCACGAATTTGAATTAGTGCATCCGTGGGAGTATCAAAAGCATTGGAGACAATAATACTGACCCGGTTTTTACTTAAGATCTAAACTAAGGGAATTTAATGAGGTTTATTTGGTCCCGTATTTTAAATAAAAAGTAATCTTCGATAAATTTCTGTAGCAGATAAAATGATGGATTTAAGTCATATTCAAGTACATATATTATATTACCCTTCATTTCCATACTATGCTTAATCATATTAACGTCTGTAGGGTATTAATGACTTCTATTCAATCCGCTTTTTTAGATATTGTGCCTTCTCCTTAATTATTTTTCTTAGTTATTTTCCCCAGCAATTTACCTGTACGTCTATAGATAGTCACTATTTATTCAAATCCGTTTCCTTTACATCACTATAATTTAATTTAAAAATTGAATTTCCTCGTAGAGAAAACAGTTTATATTATATTCATGATAACACACATATTTTAATTAAATTATAGTGAAGTAAAGGGAACGGATTCAAATAAATAGTGACTATGTATAGACGCACAGGTGAATTGCTGGGGAAAATAATTTTGAAAAATAAATAAAGTTATGGTATAGGAGGAATTGTAAAAGGCCAAAAGATGCCTCTAGGTGGTGAAATAGCAAAAAAAAAGAAGATTAAATTGAAGTTATTTATACCCTACAGAACAAAACAAGAATAAGCGTGGATTTTAGTTTTGAAATTTAATTTAATTAAAACAAACAAACAAAAAAAAAAAAAGGATAAGTAAATATAACAGCTGTATTAAGAGGACTGCAAACAGTCAATAATATTGTTAATACAGAAGTATATTGACAATCCTATTGATAATGTGCAGTGTAGTCAATATTGAAAATAAAATTTAATTATATTTTCTTTGGTTTGGTGGGGTTGATTAGGGTATATATTAAATAATTAAAACATTTTGAACGTTTTCGTGAGTTTTCAAATCCGTTTTGAAAACTGTTTTGGTTTCAAACCGAAAGTGTTTCCATGGAGAGTTTCCAAACCAATTTTTAAAACTATAAACTCCCAGACTGGTTATAGTTAAGTCAGGTTATCATATTTCTGCTCATCAATTCTATACCCATTTACATGGTATTTTTTTTTCAAAACAGTTTCAAAAAGAAACGAAGGATTAGCTGTTGTGACCTTGAACTTAAAAGTTTTGAAATCACTGTTCCCATGGGGTTTTGAATACCAAAACCGTTTTTAAAAACTAATGGAAACTTAGTAATTATTTTATTCACATTATGGCTATATTTCAACCATACCTTTACAATAAATTTATTTTTATATAAAACAGATATTTAAAAATACAGAAGTGAAAATCTTTCCTTAATTTGAGATAGTTACATTATTTTTATAGTTTTAAATGATGTATTTTTTGTTCATCACTTATTTTCATTACTTTACATTCGTCTATGTTGTTAATTGCAATTTTTAATTTTAAAACCTATATCTAATCAACTAAAATAACAATTAAAGCATCCTTTGGACATATTGAATACAAGGTAGTACTTTACGTGTAGCTTATAAGTATGAAGTTGCATCGACTGACGCCTCTGTCTAACATGTAGTTAGGAGTAGTTGCAGGCTGTGTATAATGTTTTTTTAAAGGAGAAACGTTGAAACTGCTCTAGCAATTCACATTTCTGCTAACCTCAAATCTGGCCTGCATAGCACACAACGGCACGAAAGACTACTTTGAAAACACGATACTTTTCTTTGGCCGTTAAATCCTTGTTAGAGATGAAGTTTGACCAGATAGAGTTTTAACTGATTTTAATGATAGTGATCTGTTGTTTCAGACTCCAAAATTCGATTTGGAGAGTATTTATATTCTTTAGTAATACAATAAACGATGTTTATTATATTGATAATTCTATTCTTAGAAGGCTTTTTCATTTCATATCATTTCTAGGCCTACGGTATAATAGGAAACATATAGCCACTTATACCTAACATGAGCCCCGCGCGAATGAAAAAAAAAAAATGTTTTGACCTTGCTCCGATTTACCTATATATAAGAGAAATAGATGTCAGATTAAGCCCGTTTAAACCATTACTTTCATGGAATGAATTATTTATCTTACTTGTACCTTTTATCTGTTCATATTCTATTTAAGGTTACTGCAGAAGATATCACGACTTATTGACAGCGATAAGCTTACAATATCATCCCCCATCTTAAGTACAACTTTGAACTTCTTCGTATTATTTTTTCCCTTTGTAAAATTCAAACCATGTCTTCAATAAAATCAGATTGGAGATCATAGACTTCAGACTTGATCGTGACTTTTATTTTACCTTAATTTCGTTTAAATCTAGTTATTGATGGTACGTTGAAAAGCTAAAAGAGCTCCCATTAGATTTTTCATCGAGAAAACAGAAAAAAAAACTCTTTGAACTCATAAATCATAAAAATACTTCTAAGTATACCATTTTTAATGTGAGTTTAGAAATTTCTTAAGATCTTTAGTCTTTATAGATATAGATTTATCTAAACTGCAGTTATTATTGATAAATAAAATAAAATAAATATCTTAGACTCTATACTTTAAATTGCAATATAAAGTATTGCAAGATTACAAATAAAAAGTATTAAAAAAAAAAAAAAATCGTGTTAGCAGTATTAAAGTAGAATATTAGTATAAAAATAGATTACCAATTAGTGTGGCACATAGCTTCCTCGTGTCCTATTTCGTATACTTTTATGATTTTATGCTTTTTTTTGGGTATCGATCGTCTGAGAAACCCTTATGCTTTTAGCTGTTCGTCCGTTCGTCTGACGCATCTTGGATCATAATTCCCGACCTATTGTAGCTAGAGATTTGAAATTTAGTATAAAACAAACTTTTTTGCCCAAAAACAGGATATATGTAGTGAACTTCATAACGAGATTTCTTCTGCAAATTGCGAACTGATCGCACCAATTTTTATATTTTTGAATGGGGTATCATTTTAAAGATATTGAAATTTCGACACAATATATCACAAATATATGTCGTGTATTCAATGTGGCGTCCATTTTATCCAAAAAAGAACTAAATAAGTGCATACCTAATATGCTAGAGAATGATTTGCACACCCTGCTACCCCAAAGTTAGTAAGCCATCCAAATTTCATTAAAATTGGACGAGTAGTGTTTAATATCTGTTAGTTCGCAAATATTGAACAAAATATAGACAGAACGAAAGGCACGGGACTACGGGACCAGAAATGTTCCTTGATGTCAAAAACGGATTTTTGAAATCGGAGGAATAATTTTTATTTATATATTTTTTTTTATGATTACTATTTACAACGGGAGACAGACGGAGAAAAATAGAATTCAGCGCCGTGATTCGAACCACAGGCCACCTTTAAAGACGCTCTAGCCATTTAAGCTACAATTTCCGTAGTATGAATACTACCAAAAACGTAAAAATTTTTTAAAAAATCTTTAAAACGATCACAGAGGTTCCATTACCTTCAGCTCGAAAGAAAAAGTGTATTTTAATTTTAAGTTATGTATTTCAAACTTATTAAATACAGGAATAAATAAAAGCGTAACTAGCCAAAAGCTCTAGCTACTCAGTCACTGGTCTAGGCCATTAACCCCTATATAAGTATTACTCGAGTTTCTCAACAATATGCCGAGTTGTAAATTCTTAACATTAATCTCAAAATTATTCTGTTTCCAGAATACTTTTAAGAACACTTTTTTTATTTTCTTATTATTTATTTATTTTTTTTTTATACTTCTTTTTGGTAAAATTTAGGGGTACTTAAATAGTGACTTCTTAAGATTATTACCCCCCTTATAAAAACAGAAAGGAGTAACAATTTATAGAAGGTGTACGGAATGTTCTTCTTTAGACTGTTACTCGTTACTCCCCTTATAAAAAATACATTATACACACATAATATAAAGTACATTAGTTATTTAATCAGTCATTTATGTTATAAGAAAACAAAGGAGTAACAATCCAAAGAAGTACCCTTAAATATACTCTGTAAAATATTCACTATAGTAGTAGTAGTAGTCTAGTACTTCCTACTAGAACGGGTAGGACGAACCACTTGTTCGAACCTTGCAATTAGGCCATTACTTATGTAGGCCCTTTGTACGCCCCGCGGTAGAGAGTTGCAGCCACTTCACACATCGTCCCCTCTCAGGCAAACTTGCGAAACTGCGTTTTGTCGATTTTTCAGGAGAGCCAAAAAACAACTTTAACATCTCATCAAAAATAGGTTTTTTCGGTTATATGATTGATGATACCTGTAGATAAATTCATTTACCACTATGTTTACGGGTAGTTTAATTTTTTGTGCATATCTTCATTTTAAGGGGGGGAAATGGCAGTTTCGTTACTTTGCTACAGTGATTATATTAGACCTACTTCTAATGATGTATACAGAGTAGTGCAGTAAAGTAACGAATCTACTCAACTATTAACTTACAATTATGCTTAAGAAGCTTTATATGTGTATAGGATTTAAAAGACAATATATAAATCTTAATGTTAATTATTTTGGTACTTCTTTAGATTGTTACTCCCCTATTTTTTTTAAAAAAAAAGATAAATGCCTTTGACTAAATAACTATTAAGACAAGACAAAGGAATAGCACACTCTGTTTTTACAAGAGGATTAACAGTCTTAAGAAAAACATTCCGTACACCTTCTTTAGATTGTTACCCCCTCTGTTTATTATAAGGGGAGTAACAATCTAAAGAAGTGCCATTATTTTTAATAAGGATGGAAAAGATTACACTGTAAAACAATTAATAAAAAATTACCTAATTACGTTACAAATTTAGTCATTCTAAATAGAATAAAATATTAGTAAAAAGTATACAAGTAAAAAAATCACACTTAAACTTGAATGGAAATAGATTAAAATAAATGAAATAAAATATAACATGTAATAATAAATTAAACTCGAAGTAATTATAAACTATTCGAAATCAGATTCCTCTGAATTTTGGATGATGGAAGATTTTGATTAATGCTGTGATATCCCTAGTATTTGAAGATCAGTATAAAGCTTTTTCAAATCCTGAAGATTTTAATCTATTTTTAAAAAAATAATATTTAACATCAAACAATTTTTTTATAACTCCAATATTTACCCCCTACATTAGGGCGAAAGTATAAAAAAAGTAGTTTTTCAATACAGGATCAAATTATAGGGTATACAAAAATTTAAGATGTAAAATTTTCTTATTTTTTGCCATTCCGAATCTACTATCAAAAATACGCAATCAAATTTAATTTTTTTTTATTCAGGTGGCCTAGAGGCAAAATGGTGGTTGCCCCTAGTACGGATGAAAATTAATTTGCCTTTAAAAAGTAGTACAGCCCCCACTAGTTTCATTAACTTATCTCAAACCATTTAGATTTTACAAAGATACAAGTTTTATTTATCTAGTGTTTATAGGAGAGCAGTTTTTCAATCTTTGCCCTTCAAATCAGGGGAGTGGGTGTTAAACCTCATAGTTTTAACACTTATCCGCTTGCTTTAACATTTAATTTCTTTCTATGAATAATTTTTTCTCCGTGTAATTTTTTTCTGACACCCTTCAAAGTACCCCTACTTTCGCACCACCTACACCTTCCCACTTATTAGCCTTGCACTATCCCCCCAATTTATTACTTTTGCAGGTTCGTAACTTTTCTGGAGTGAGAGTTATATAATTTGACGAGGAAATTAGACTTCAGCATACTAGCTAATCTGACACTTTGGTGACTTACGTTGCTCGTTTTCTCTGCCATGACTACAGTAAACTTACTGAAGTACCAGATTCGCTAGTTCTGCAGAGTCAAAAACGTTATCTAGGTAGTTAGGTAAATAAATTCCGGTTGATTGAGAGAATACTAAACGTCCTACACATAAGAGACTTTGCCAGAGTTTAGATCTTATATAAAGAGTTAAATGTACGACATTAGTGCAGATTCGCAAATTTTTCAGTTTCGCAAGTTTTCCAGAGAGGGGACGACATCATACATATGTACATTGTACCGCCGAAGCGAGTATGATGTGATCAATAGTGAGCCATATAAATCAGAGTGTCACGCCGAGGAATCGAACCCCATCTCGTTCCACTCAATGATTCAGTGATGGCCGAGCAGAGGTGGTTTAACCGCCGCGGCTACGCTACCTCTCAATATATAGTAATATTCACTATAGTAAAGAAGTGATTGTGTTTTAATAATTCAAGCATATGCTTTAAAATAGAACAATGCCACACAAAAGAACTTAAAAATCAAATTAATATGCAAAACAAAAATTGTAACATTTTAAAATATAAAGTTATTTTAAATCATAATTAAAAAAAGATTCTTTAAAGCATTGCATGACGTCACAATAAAATTCATTTATTAGAATGCTAGTCTCGATTTAGTCTAGTTAAAAGGTGTTAACATTTAAAGAAAAGGGTATAATTTTATAATAGACATTGCTGAATGTTGTGTGACATATAAATATGTAATATATTTTTATTACACAATAAATGGTAGACTATTTCACTAGTAATTATTATTACATATTAAATTGAATCATATTTAATCCTTTATAACAATATTAAATTTGCATTAATTATATTAAAATGACAATTCTCAGGTTACTGAAATGAATATTATGTTGTTAATACTTTTTTATTAGTGACACAATTCTTAGTAACAAATGATAATAGAGTAGGGTATAAAGATAGGAGTAACTTCACTATTAAGTAAATTTACTGTACACAAGAGGTTCTTTTGAGTTAAAGTTTTGTACCTCTTTTAATTTAATTATTCTCTATGCAAATCGTAAGATTTCTTTGTTAGGCGGCAGTTTAGAAAGGACTAGAATTGCGTATTCAGGAAAAGTATCCGTTTGCAATCATTCACAAACACATTCTATTAAATTAATAATTAATTAAATAATTAGGTAATTAAAATTTACAGAATTTAGATTATTTTAAGATAATGTTCGTGATTCACTTTTAAAAAAGAAATAAATCTGTAGAACTACTATTTAGATATGGGTATATGCTAACTCGACATTTTTTGTTGCATTTAACCTATAGAATCCCACTTCTTAGTGACATTATATCGCGGGTCACCCTGTATTTATATAAAAAAACCTAATATCTCAAAAACTATATGAGATAGAGAAATTCGAAGATGAAGAAATTGGAGAAAGATCCAATTTTAAAGAGCATAAAAAAAACCTGTCAGAATGATTCATCTTATTCAAAATTATCAGCTGCTATGTATCTTTTAAGTTCTGTTTTATTTCTTAACTTTTAGGTAGTATTCATACTATGGAAAGTTTAAATTTGTAATTTAAATCAAATTAACAACATAAAAATTAAATCATGTAACAACAGGAAAAGACAGAAAAAATAGAATCCAGTTGGATAAAGCGTCTGTCTATCCTGGAAATATAGGAGGCCCGTGGTTCGAATCCCGGCTCTGAAGTCTATTTTTCTCTGTCTGTCTCCCGTTGTTAATAATAATTATAATTTGATTTTAATTAAAAATTTAAACTTTCCGTAACATGAATACTACCAAAAAACCAAAAATGTGTACTAGAATTGGTTGTGATCCTGAAAAATTTACGACTGGTTCAATTCTCCATAATTCAAAAACTGGTCCGTTGATCTTAAACTTAAATTATACCATTTGAAAGCTAATAAAATCAGAAGTTTTTCCTGAAAACGCCACACTTAAAAAACCTCAATTAAGAGTAATAAGCTCAGGAATTTCGTGGTCGTATTTTAAAAAATCCTAATTTTGAAATGTAACAAAACTAAAAAGATGCTTAGCAGCTGATAATTTGGATGAAAATGAATGATTCTGACAGGTTTTTCATGGCCTTTAAAGTGGGTCCTTAGCCTAATTTCTCTATCTCATTTAGTTTTTGAGATATTAGGATTTTTTTAAATTTTCGTGAAGCACTTTAAAAAAGAAATAAATCGATATCTCGAGAATTATTTAGATATGGGCATATGCTTACTCGACATTTATTGTTGCATTTGACCCATAGAATCTACCAGTTTCTTTATGACATTTTATCGCGGGTCACCTTGTATATTATAAAAGTCAACGTACGTGTGAATATTTGTGTATGTTCTTTGTACACATCTATAATCTACAGTTTTCCGATCTCGATGAAAATTTGCACACTTGAAGCAAGGGAAAAATCGCTGTCCACATGAATTTTCTAAATTTAAATTTTGGTACATAGGGCTACGGGGTACAAGTAATGAATACGCGGTCAAAGTAATGAATACCCTTCATTATACATATCGTTGAATAGCTCTTTAAGAGTACATTAATTGTTGTTATATACAGTTAAGTCATATTTTCATTTATGAGGGGTGTAAATTTAGGATATTTGTAAATTATCTTATCAAAGAGAAGGGGTATAGAAATAAGTGGGAGAGATAAAATCTAAATGTTCTAGCATAGTAAAATAATTCAAATGTTTCTTGATGGCAGTTTATAAACTTATCAAATTAAAATAACACTCCGTAGCGAAGTCCGGGTATCCAGCTAGTTAATTATTTAAAACAAATAATAAATAATAATAATTAAATAAAAATAAATAATTTTTTTTTTTTTAATCAAAAATATTTAATAGCAATTTATAAAATGAATTAATTAATTAACTGAAAAATAAATATTTATTATTAAAATATATTAATAATTATTTAAAATTAATTGCCTGTGACACACAATTAAAATTAATGATTATATTAAGCATTTATTTATAATAGAAACTTTGTCCAAATACTCACAACTCTTCTCTCTCTCACACACACACACACACACACATATATGTATATATTTATATATGTATTTCTAAAATAAATTAAATACAAATATATGGAGAATGGAGTAGTGACGTGGTTCAGCTTTGATTGATATCCAATTAAATAATGAAGGCTTGCTAATTTACTAAACTGGTCACGTTCTATGTTGTTAACTAAGAATATATATACATATGTTTTTTTTTAAAGATTTTATTTGCTTGTTGAAATTATCAATATTTACAAAAAAAAATATTTTTCTGATTTTAATTTAACATATTTAATTAATATTATTTATAATATTAACTGCTACTCGTGAAATGATTGGCATTTGCTTTTTTTAATATTTTTGACTACTTTTTTATTAGCTTGTTTTCTTGTTTGTTTGTTTGTTTGTTTGGGGTCAAGTACAAATCTTGCAATCGATGTTTAACTAACTTCTCGAGTAGCTAGACATTTAAAACTTTTAGAATAGCTCAGAACACGATGACAATGCATTATTCTAATACTTTTAGCCCTCTTTCAGCAGAATTAAATTGGTTTTCAGTAAATGTTGCTGTATGGAAAGTTAGTTCAGAAATAATCCGCAATATGGAAAGTTAGTTCGGAAAAAATCCACAAGTTATTTTATTTGTTTTGACATGACCCATATTTACTATGTAACTTCATTTTGACAGGTTTTAAATTTATGATTTATGTAAAAAAATTTACAAACATAGTAAATGTAAAAAGTTCTTTTTATCTAGCAATTATTCACACTTTTATCAGGAAAAAACAATTTATTTAGATTTAGTAGGTATTTTTACTTTCTCATAAAAAGAGAAAGTATTATGATGGCGTGAAAACTCGGTTTTGAGATTTTGATGGATTTACACGTTTTGAGGTCCCCTCAGTCCCTTACGTTTTTATAAATATCATCTGTCAGTTGTCTGTGCAGAAGCCTGGAGCCTTAACTGCATAGGTACTAGGTCGATTTTAACGAAATTTGGCATACATGTTCAAAAAATTCATAGATCATCCTCTTGGCGAAATCGAAAAACTTATTTTAGCTCCAAATTTGAGGGTGCTACTCCCATAAACTTTGAAAAACGTGAGAAACAAAAATATACCTCGAAAACAGTTCCGACAATTTTGATTATAAAATTCTAAAATGTAGTCTATGTATATGCAAATGGAATGATTATAAGCTTTTTTCCCGGGAAAAAACTAGTTCCTGAGAAATAGATGGAGTGAGGCCTGGTTCGATTCCCCGCCGAGGAGAAGTTATTTTTATGGAATGTTCAATAATAAATTAAATGCACCCTACGAAACTTATAAATGGAAAACACAGGGCTAAGTAATTTGAACTTTTACATGAGAAAGTTTGTCTGAATCGTCTCAGACCGATTTTTTATTAAAAGCCTCTTAAGTCTATTGAACGCTTTAAAATAAATCGTATCTTTAAGATGAATCAATGTATTTGATTACAATAATTCGTAGAAGGCAGGCGAGCCATTGAAGGCAACATTAAAATAATGATAGTTATTGATGATCGGCCCGCGGTATTTTAAAATGTTAAAATCAAAGTTTTTAGTGAATTTCCGAAGAAAAAAAAAGTCCTCGCATCATTCAACGTAAATATGATTGTTGAAATAAAAACAATAATCATTTAAGGAGAATGATTACTTAAGAGTAAACATAAAATATAAATAATAAAATAANTTTTTTTTTTTTTTTTTTTTTTTTTTTTTTTTTTTTTTTTTTTTTTTTTTTTTTTTTTTTTTTTATAATGCCTATTAGCAAGCGCAGATGAACTTAGCCGACCACATATTCTTAAAATGCACCAAAATATTTACTTATACACAAAATTCTAGCTTGATGTTAGTCAGACACTTTTTTGCATTATATCTCCTGGACTAACCTTTAACAAAGTTGGAAAAATCAGTGTGTTGTTCATTTGTTCTCACTAGAATCTATAACAAGCACTCCTATTTTAGAAGAAAATATATCAGCCCGAGGCAACTCAGAAAAACTTTCTCATAAAAGAGTTTATAATTACTTAGCCCAGTGTTTTCTATTTACTAGTTTTCGTATGCATATTTAATAATTATTGAACGTTTTATCAAAATATATTTATAAAAAGAACTTCTCCTCGGTGGGGAATCGAACCCGGCATCTCTCCGTCCGCGTTTAAAGCTATCTTCTCAGCAACTAGATTTTTCCCGGGGAAACAGCTTATATTGTTAGATAGACTAAATTTAAGAATTTTTATATGAAAATGATCGGAACCATTTAAGGTTTTTTAAAGTTTTTGAAGGGGTAGAGCCACCAAATTTAATGATATTATTCATTTTTAGATTTCACCTCGGGGTATGATTTATCTGAACATTTATGCCAAATTTCGTTAAATTCAGCCCAGTAGTTTAAGGCTCCAGGTGTCTGCAGACGACAAACAGACGATAGACAGACGAAAGACAGATATTGTTTAAAAACCACTTTTTGAAATCATCCATCAAAATCTCAAAATCGAATTTTTACGCTATTACAATACATTCTAGTTACATGAGAAAGTAAAAAAAAGTAAAAGTTGAACGTAATATACCGGAGATTTACGTACTAAAAGAATGTATGCCCCTGTAAAATTGTTGCAACGCAAGAAAAGTAGTTTCTTTGTAAAAAATGCTCCCATCATTGTAATAAAAGCCACACAATACTATAGATCTTTGAGAATGAGTACAGTACAAAATACAGTGTACACATATGCGGCCATTTCTTATATTCACAAATCTTCTCTTACGTCAATCTATGGGGTATATATTTTTATATTTATTTGACCTGCAAGATTCAAAGTGTTGTACCCATTATCTAAAGCTACTGTCGATTCTAAATACAGACTGTTTATTTGTTTGTATTCTTAGTTTAGAGGATATAATAGACTACTTACCTTTAAAATAACCATATTGCACTCATGTAATAAATTATTGGATATTTAAAATTTATCGATGGTTATTCAGTTATTTATGGATAAACTTCTTAAACTTTACTTTTCCTTTAAACTTGCTTCAATTCTGTATTTCATTTATGCATAATTAAGTATTTGTTACCTCTCATATTTCTTTTAGAATGTTTAAGTCAATCTTCTTGGTCAGAATATTTGAACTTTATTCATTTCAAAAACCAAACCCAAAAGAAACTCATCTTCTATGCCGTCCAGAAGCACGCTTGTCCTACCCAGCTCTGTAAGCATTAATATAATAAACTTATCTTCACCTCTAAACGTTTTTTGCCTTTTAAATTTCTTTTGCTCGAGGGAAGCTTGCGTTCTCGAAGGTCTATGATACCATTACTCAACACCTTATACTTACATCACTACTTTTTTTTTTCTCCTTTATTTCGGACATCACCGAATTATTCTTTCGTACTTCGTCGTTTAAAGAGTAAAAAAACGACTAATTTTGTAAAGTTACTTGGTCTATTTGTATACATATATTTGGATATTTACAAATTTTGCTTCCCAAGTCATTATTCTGATTTATTACTTTGTTCTGCTTATTTTACTTGCATCTGTTTATTTTACCCTATAATTTCTTTACACTCTTACCTATGTGATTACGGTCCGTTTACCCAATTATCTCAAATTATTTGAATTACAAATAAAAGTATGTAGTTTTTTTTAAAAAAAAATATGAAACCGTTTATAAATACTATTATGTTTTTTACTTCCATGAAAATGGAAGTATGGTGATACCCTCCAAAACGTGATTCCGAGATCTCTATGAAGGAGGGATCTTAAGAACCCGGGGGTATCATAGATATCCGTTTCATATACATGTATGTCTGTGCGTACGTATGTAATGTATGTATGTACGTACGTACGTACGTACGTTCGTTCGGAACTTTAAACCTCTATAACATCGCTTCAAGACATCGTATTGAGATGCAGTTTGAGGCATTTTTTAGAACTTTTGTCGGCAAAACTGATGGCGCAAACCACATCATTGTAGCTTACGACGTTTCGGAGCTTCAGTCACTTAAGCTTGAAATCGGTCTGTCGACGATAACTTTAGTAGGCTTTCTTTGATTTCAATTTCCTTTGGGGTATATATGTGGCTTATATAGTAGATTGTACCTATACTTTTTGAGCACATTCGGACAAGCGGTTTAGGAGATATTGGCATTTAAGTGTTTTTTAAGGGTTTTTTCGGAACCAAATTGCGGGTAAACTGTAAGTCGTATCGAAAAGCGGAGAGCACCAGGGGTAACTGATTTTAAAAGATCTACAACTTTGGTCCTATGACTTTTTGTCGTAGGACCATCCCGTCTACCTTAAATAGGGACATGTTTTTATTTTTGTTAAATTTTTGACTTTGAGCTCTTATATCATGTGCAATAATTGACCGATTTAATTTTTGATTGGAGTGCTGAAACCGCACATTAATGCCGTTTCAAAAAAGTATTTATTATTGTAATTATTTGTAGTACTTATAAAGAAGAATCGAAATTTAAAAGTAAAAAAATACCGTGTTATTTACTTTGTAAACAATCATTTCTATCAGCTGATTTTAAATTCTTTTATTATTATATTCTCACATTCTATAGTTAATAACAAGTATAAAGAAAATATAAACAAACATTGAATAATAAAGTTTTTGTTATAAACAAAAAAAGTTAATCAATTTGTTTTGTTTTCGCATAAACTCTCCTTGAACTCTAGATGTAAACAAACCTCCTTTCTTTTACTTCTGTTTAGCTCTAAACATCGGAACGGATCACATCATATTTTTTTTTTCTTCTCGAATCTTTTTACACACTACCGACATTTATCAGGGTAACATTTTTTTGTATGTTAAATATAAATATTTTTTTATTGTGTTTATTATCATTATTATTTTTGTTGCAAAACTATAATCAATATTAGCTGTTTGTTCGATGTAGTTTGAGTTCTCTCTTGCTCACATATTGACACGGGAACATTTCATGGAAGTCATGTGTGGGATTTCCACACCGGTACTTGCATTTACATTACCTAATTTGATGTTAGTATTATAACCGTTACTGCTTCAACGAAATTTTCATAATAGAAATTATTTAAATTTGTACTCGTATTGCTTAGTCTAAAAAATCGAAGTAAAATAGAAAAGAAAGATTACCTCTATAGACGCTCCTACATCTAAAAAGTTTATTTATTGCGTTAATTGTATATTTATATGTATACTACAGGGTGTCCCAGCTAATATGGAACAACGAAATATCTCCGGAACCATAATAGATAGAAAGATGCGGCTTTCAGGGTTTGATAATGGCTAAAAAGGCGCTTCAAGAACATATGCTGAACATTTTCTGTGTTCAGCAGAAGTGTGTGTAATTTACAAAATTAAAGAAAAGTGAATAGGAAGCCAAATTTTTAAGACTGGATTTGGATAGGTGAGAAGTGTCGTCCTACCCGTCTAGTAGGAAGTACTAGACTACTACTACATGGGTCATCTTCATCAATTAAAGTACATTCTATATCTACCTGACTAAAAGATTACTATTTCATCCTGTAGTTTCTAAATTATTAATTTTCCTCTAACCTAGGTGGCTATTTTCAATCTGAAATAATTAATTTCTGTTACAAGGTTAGTCCATGTTAAGTATAATTTAAGTTCTTTTGGATATTAATTATTTTGTACTTAGAGTTAGGGATGTTTTTTTTTTTTCTAAAATTCCATAGATATGCAATGATTATCATTATTGTTATACGTATTAACATTAAACCAAACTTCTTACTAGAATTTTTATTAAGATTAAAATTAATCTCACAATAACCTTCATTGTGCGTGTAAAAATGTATTCTTAATCTCTAAAGTCTCAAGAACTTTCATCCCTCGTATAATACGGATAAAAATGTAAATGATAAAATCACACTGTTAAATATACGATGCGNGACGGTGCTGTTCCAACGTGATACACAATTTTACTTTGGGTAAATTCTCTATGTACCAGGACCAGCAAGAACGATATGTACGCCTGAAAATTAGGATGATAACAGCAATTCTGAGAATTCCAAGTTGTTCTGCACGAAGCTATTCAGCGGATCTGCAGATAAGGACTCGAAGATTTTAAGTTTCATTCCTACAAGCTAATGGTCATGCAGGAATTAAATGAAAGGGACTACAACTTTTCACAAAAAATGCCCAACATATTTGACGAGGAAGGTAATATCAGACTGTTCATGAGTAATGATCCTCACTTCCGTGTAAATGGACAATTAATAAACAGACCATCGTGTATTGAGCTGCTAAAAACCTTTGGACTGCATCAAAAACCGCTTCATAGTCCCAAAATGTCGCTGGAATCGACAGACAAATTTAAAAGTGAGTAGAGGGAAATGAACGCCGTGAACGCTTCCACCATTACATTAATAAAAATGGTCATCACTTGAAGGATGCTATCTGTTCTTATATTCTAATAATTTTTACGTACAAAATTGCCGAATTTCTGATTATTTGAAAAATGTCCTTTTCCCATGCCCCACCCTGTACTTGTACTTAGCGGAGTTAAGGCAAAATTAAAAGAAAAAAATGTTGTATCATTGAAGCGAGCGTCTTGCAATAAGTTGCAATTAAGAGAATGACGTTAACGTTGTCCAACGAACTCGTCCTGGGCATTGGTAAAATGAACAGGTATAAAAACTGACATGGTTATCAAAAGTTTTTATTGTTTATATAAGATCGTTAATAACTTTAGTTCTATTCAATATTTTTAGATGAAACCAAGCCTACAACATGCGCAACATGTTTGCGCTCACCTCTCTAAAATAAATTAATCGATTTTGTGCGGATTAAGTAAACGATAAAAGCCCTACGATAGTATGTATGGTGGTAGATACAAAGACAAAACTTTTATTTTAAATTTATAAATAAGCTACTATCTTGAAAAACGTATTTGACATACGCATATCTCTACCATCTTAAACAACAAATGTAGATAGTAAAACCAATTTTAAAAAGTTTTTGATGTTATAAAATGGGAGATAACTTTAAAATTGCAAGGTTCTAGTACAATTAGTTCCGGAGATATTTTCATGACAATTTTTGCACATAAATGTTCGCCATATTAAATCAAGATGACAATATTTCTTAGCGAGCACCAATGTACAACATTTCATTTTAAAGAGAATGTTGGAATATAAAATAAGTAATTATACAATATTAATTAAAAGATGCACATTGTATGTAAAAAGAACAAGACAGTAAAATAGTCATAAAATTAAGTAATTTAGTTTCAATCATGACAGTTTGACCTGCAACCATCATTTTACGAGTATTCCCTCAATTTGCATTATACTATTCATTATTTAAGGATAAATACTATTAACTATTGTGAAATAACATATTTGAAATAAGTATAATAAATGCTACCCTTTATTTTATAGAAAACTATATTGACATCTATTACCCTGAGTTGTACAGTTATACAGAGGAAATTGGTTTCATATTTTTGATGTTGTTCTTTTTTTTGTTTGAAAATCCAAATATGTGACTACTGTTTGTGTAATATAAATCTGTGTTTTCATAACCCTATACTAAATAATTATTTGCGACAAAATATTTTGTCGGTCTCAAAAGATCTTTAGAATTATAAAGACATAAATTATGCAATACTTTTCCATTTAAAGGTAAGGAAAAGTAAAATAACTTAAAATAGGTATACAATAGATATTTACGCACCAAGGGAGTAAAGTAAGTGATTGCACCCTGAGTGATGAAGTTGGTTCCTGAGGCGAAGCCAAGGGAGTTAATTATCGCGAGCGTGCAAGTAATTTTTATTCTCGAGGTACGTACAAGATTTTACCTCCAGAAGGAAGAAAAAAATATGGAAAGATTTTAATTTAAAATTACTTTATTCAACAAAGGAGTAAAGTAAGTGATTGCACCCTGAGTGATGAAGTTGGTTCCTGAGGTGAAGCCAAGGGAGTTAATTATCGCGAGCGTGCAAGTAATTTTTATTCCCGAGGTACGTACAAGATTTTACCTCCAGAAGGAAGAAAAAAATATGGAAAGATTTTAATTTAAAATTACTTTATTCAACAAAAAATAGATATCAGTTCATCAAGGTCCACTAAGTTATCATTCATGATCATTCCTTATAATTCTATTTCACGTAACTTATAATTAAATAAACAAGTAAGGCGCGCTTCACGTACGTGACGTGATAATCGCCGGTTTCTGTACGACTTGGTTAAATTTGTCAGGTGTAATAGTTACATATTCTTTTTCTACACTTCAAGACCTCTAAATTGATGTATAACATGCCATGGTACCTAAAATATTTTTTTTAGTCACCCGCCATATTGGGCGGGCCACCATCTTGGAAATATTAATTTTAGAAAATCCAAAATGTGTCCAGTTGTCTCAAACGCCGAGATGTACCTGTGTGCCAAATTTTATGTTTCTAGCTATAGTAGTTAATGAGTTGAAACCAGCCAACGGACAGACAGACAGACGGACTGAGCCGTTATATAAGGTTTCTTTTTGTACTTTGTACAGAAACCTAAAGCGAACAAATTTAAAAAAGAAGAAATCAATTTAACTAAAAACACCGCAATTAGTAGAACATTTACTCAAAACACGGTGCGTTTTAAAACAAAACAAAGAAATATTTAAAAACAGCTGATTGCGAGTCAAGTTTGT
>KZ653246.1:10296-23468 GCA_001010745.2 Gerris buenoi | reverse complement strand
TATATATTGTAATCTCTTCAAATCTTATTCTTCTTTTTAATTATATTTTATTGTAAAAAAAATATCACTTAAAAACTCGTTTTGTTTCTATTTTGCTTTATGTTGAAATCGTACAATAAAAAAAGTAAATGTCATTTTGAATTTCTAAATATCATCTTTCTTGTTAAGAGTAAAAAATTGGTTAAATGTAAAATTACAAATCTTTAATCAATACTATAGATATTGCAGTTTTATTTTACTGTGTAATTTACTGCTACTTAATCCTCTCAAATAACTGTGGGATCTATGGATCGAATATCAACTGTTATGTGTATTGTACCCTTCTTTGTCTCATATTCATTAATAGTACGGGCGGTAAAATATACTGCAAACAGTGTGTAAATGAAGACAAATTCTTCCATTCATAAAACTTTCTTTCCATTCATAACAAACAAATTCTTCCATTCATAAAACTTTCTTTCCATTCATAACAAACAAATTCTTCCATTCATAAAACTTTCTTTCCATTTATAACAAACAAATGCTTCCATTCATATATCCATAAATAAATCCCTTTGTAGTAAAATCTTAGCAATGCAATTAAATATACGAATAGTCCATTTTAGTGAATGGAACAATTTTTTTAAGGGAAGGGGATAATGTATCAAAATTTAAATGAAATAATTTATGTGAGGTATTCTTTTGAATTTATTTTATAGGGCTGAACCAAATAAGCCAACTTTTAGTTAGATTGAAACATTCCCTATCGAGATATGATAGGTTTTATTGGGATGACATTGCATTTTTTCCCCATAATATCTCGATAATAGATAATTCAAAGTTGTCTGTTTCAATTCACTTCCATAAGATGCTAAAGAACACCTCACATGACTAATTTCATTCAACATTTTATTAATTTCCCCCTCCCCATCCCTAAAACCACGTTTTCAATCCTCTATAATTTAGGAACTCTTCAGTTATGTGAATGAAAGAAGCCATAAACCAAATTTATGAAGGACTTTTGTCGAATTTTTGTATTTATTGATCGAATTTTGTCTTAATTCAATCCTCATTTTACCCATAAAACAATAATAATAGGATTTATTTGATTTTCTACTCTATTACTGTTCATGACACCATGAACACCATTTCAATTAACCCTTGGACCCCCTCCTCCTGTAACCATTGGGCCAACCCATCTTTAAGAACCAGAAGCCCCAACCAAGGTGCCTTCTTGGAATAAGGCCCTAGAAATATTTGAGGGCCTTGTAAAAGTGAGGGCCTTGGCCCCTTCAGCTCTGGTGGCAAACCTGGCTGGCTGCCATGGGAAATTGGAGGGAAAACAAGATGCACCAAAGAAGATTAAAGTGCAGCTCTGTGTGCAGTAAAAGGCCCTAGTGAGAGGTTCTAGTGGTGGCCATTTTCCTTTTGTTTAATTTTTAATTAAAAATTGTATCAATTAATATCAGTTGCATCAGTTTATGGGTCAAATTCTCCTGGCTTGCTTTCTGATACTCAGAAAGGGCTGACTGTTCTGAAGAACTTGCCCTGGTACCCAGGGAAGTAAGAAGGACTTAATCTTCTAGCAGGTACCCAGCTCCTATCTTCGAGACAGCCACCATCACCACACTTCCCATCATATCTCCAACAGCTAACACATACTTAATTTATACTTATTCATGTTGTACCGCTTAACTACATTAAACTTACCTATACAACCTACAGTCCGCTCAATTTGTTAAACTTAATTCTCATTTACCTTTATTCTTTTATATTTTTTATTTCTAGATTTGTGGCCAGGTCAGGCTCCATGCCCCCTGGTGCAAACATTTGAAAGCCTAATGCTCTAATCCGGCCCAAAGGACCAAATGTTTGCACCAGGGGGCATGGAGCCTGACCTGGCCACAAATCTAGAAATAAAAAATATAAAAGAATAAAGGTAAATGAGAATTAAGTTTAACAAATTGAGCGGACTGTAGGTTGTATAGGTAAGTTTAATGTAGTTAAGCGGTACAACATGAATAAGTATAAATTAAGTATGTGTTAGCTGTTGGAGATATGATGGGAAGTGTGGTGATGATGGCAGTGTACTGGTGTTCATGGTGTCATGAACAATTACTATTGTTTGCAAGTAACTTTGACATACTATAATTTTTTTGGGGGGGAGGGGAGGGGAATTTGTAAAGATGTAACTGCCTTGCCTGTAAAGCTATTATCTTATTATATACCTGAATTCCTTACGTTGTGGGCTGTCAACTTTCTATGCTAATGAACACTTTTCGCGGCCTATAAATGTGTGTTCTTAAAACTTTTGTAGTGTGCATACCAAGAGAATCATTGTTTAGAAGTATTATACTCCTCAAGAAATCTCTGAATTTTCTGTTTCGATTTTAATTGGTTTTACAAGATGAGAAAAATGAGATAAGACATTAAAACCAAAACCAGGCGCACACAGTTTTTCCAACCCGCAGAAATATGCGAAACTGCATTCATAATAAACAAATTCTTCCATTCATAACAAACAAATTCTTCCATTCATAAAACTTTCTTTCCATTCATAACAAACAAATTCTTCCATTCATAAAACTTTCTTTCCATTCATAACAAACAAATTCTTCCATTCATAAAACTTTCTTTCCATTCATAACAAACAAATTCTTCCATTCATAAAACTTTCTTTCCATTCATAACAAACAAATTCTTCCATTCATAAAACTTTCTTTCCATTCATAACAAACAAATTCTTCCATTCATAAAACTTTCTTTCCATTCATAACAAACAAATTCTTCCATTCATAAAACTTTCTTTCCATTCATAACAAACAAATTCTTCCATTCATAAAACTTTCTTTCCATTCATAACAAACAAATTCTTCCATTCATAAAACTTTCTTTCCATTCATAACAAACAAATTCTTCCANTCCTTTGAGTTTGTAAAAGCTGCGTCCCGGTGTACCCTCAAGCTTTTGATCCTTTGAGTTTGTAAAGCTGCGTCCCGGTGTACCCTCAAGCTTTTGATCCTTTGAGTTTGTAAAGCTGCGTCCCGGTGTACCCTCAAGCTTTCGATCCTTTGAGTTTGTGAAGTCAAATTTTTGTCAATTGGGACATAAATAAAGAAATAAATTGTCCATCAGCTAGAAGTAATGCTTCATTACTCTTTTAATACCTAATACAGTCTTCATAAAATTAGGCTCATACAGGAGGATTATTTTGGCCACTTTTTAATAATAAACTGTAGTGTGAAAAATGTCTGATCCTTTTTTTGGAAATAGAAAACAAGAATAATATGACTTTAAAGTACATCCAATAGTTTTATTTATGTTTGTCATCTGAGATAAAGATAAATAATAATAGCATGTAAAATTCTTTATAATGAAAAAAAAAAAAAAAAAAAAAAAAAAAAAAAAAAAAAATCACTTGACCTTTCATTCTGGGAATGCCTAATTCTTCTTGTATTCTATTACTGGACGTTGAATCAAAAATTAATTTGATTATAGCATTTGAATTAAAAATCCCCCATTATATTATTACTGATTATTTACAAACACTTCTTTGAAATTATCAATCGGCATTCTTAGCTGTAAGTCACTGAATCGAGGGCGAAGAAGTGAAATCAGCAAAGCAGTCTGCAAATAAATGATATTCATAATATCTTTAACTGCACAGGGAATTTTGAAGTTACAAAAAAATACATAATTTTCGTTATTATGTAATCCATAAAATGAAATGTGTTTTATAACTTCGAACGTTTGTATTTCCTCAGCCAAAAATAATTTAAGGAATGACCATAAGAACTTTATTATTATTTTATACCTACTTTATTCTTTATAAGGACGAGTATATTATAGTTTGGGATTTCGTTAGAATCTTTTGTTTACGCCAAATCTCCGGGTAATGTACAGTTACGACAGTTCCCTCTCGTTTCACCGACATTTTGATAAATTTGCTTTCGTTTCGTTTTTTTTTACCTCTTCATTAGTTTCCTTTACGATTATTAGCTCTTAAGGCAAAGTAATTAGCGTGATTGAAGTCTTCCGTAACATCAACGCCCATCTGGCCGAATATTACAACTTTCTTACTTAAAAATTACTTTAAATATGTAAAAGTTGTCTACTTTTTTTTATATTTCTTAAGTAAATATAAGATAAATCAATTTAATTTCCAATGTGATTTCAAAATATTAGTTTTTATGAATTCATCTATCTTTGTGAGATATGAATATCGTGTTTTTTTTTTTAATTCGTGTTAGGAACGTTTTAAGAAGAGCTAAAAAAACCGGTTGTCGATTAGTTAAGGCTAATGGGTGGTTGGATTGGTGTGCGAGTATTCACGCATTCTTACGCATCCATATTGGTTCGCTTACGTTACTATACTATATATAATATATATGTAGTAGTATTTATGCGAATTAGTCTGTACCATAATGGTTTTCGACGCTACCTTCCACACCTGTTATTAATCCTCGCCGGTATTTCTTGGACTTTACAGTCCCTCTATAGACCACACTAATAAATTTGCCGGAGCTTCTAGCTTGTGCAAGCCCGGCTTATAAGTACTGCTTTGTCGACTTTCTGTTTCATATTAGTTTCTTCTTTCGTTCAGATAACTACTCTGGGATGGTCAGTGTAAGTGTTAAGTTTTTTACTTTGAGTATTATGTTTAAAAATCAAGTGCTCAATTTTGCAATACAGTCTTTATTAAAGCCTCGTCCAGACTGCCGAACCGAACAGAGGAAACGAGCCAAGCATTGGTCTCTGCGCATGCCCAGTCTAAAGTGCGACTGCGCATCTCAGACTGGCCATGCGTGGAGACCAATCTGCGCATCTCAGACTGGGCATGCGTAGAGACCAATCTGTGCATCTCAGACGGCATGCGCAGAGACCAATGCTCGGCTTGTTTCCTCTGTTCGGTTCGGCAGTCTAGACGAGACTTAAAATACAATATTTAAAATGAGTTTGTTTTAATTTTATTGCTACAGATCATATCAAAGATAACGAAAACTCATTCATCAACCTAAAGAGTGACTTATTTTGCGTCCAAATTCAAAATTTCTAGATAAAAACTTGTTTCAGATAACAGAGAACATGTTTTTGTCTGTCTATCGGTGCGTCCGAAATCCGGTGTCAGTCTCTCCGTCAATATATTTCCAGAATATCCTACATTATAATTTACTTTTACGATTTGTTACTTTCTTAAATAAATATATTATAATTATAAACGTAGTAAATTTAGAGAAAGTATTGCAATACAGCGAAAATACAATAACTTCTACTTTAGACTGTTACTCCCCTTATAAAAACCAGAAAGAAGTAACAGTAAGTTACTCTAAAGAAGGTGTACGGAATGTTTTCTTTAGCTTGCTATTCCCCTTATAAAAACAGATGTGTGATATTTCTTTGTTCCAACGTACATTCGACTAAACATCCCTTCATCTTAATTGTTATATAGACATAAAGGAATGTATTAATAATTATATCGATTTATATTCTAAATTCTAAAAAAACATTGGGGAGTAACATTCTAAGGAAGTACCAATTCGATTTTGATGAATTTAAGAGTTTTGAGGTCCCGTGAGTCTAAAAGTATGTCTGTCTGTAGTCTGAAGTATATCGATTGAACAGACTCGTGGAACCTTAACATCTGAAGCCGATTTTGGTGAAATTTGGCATGCAGGTTCCGAAAAATTATACCCTGAGGAGGAAATTTAGCTCTAAATTTATGGGCCCCAACTTAGAAAAAAAATGTGTCTATAGATTAATTAAAATCGTTATCTATAGATAACGATTTTAATTAAAAATTTCTTAAATCTATTTCGTTTAAATAATCTGTTGCCTGTAGGAAAAATATTGTTCCTGAGGTAGTGAAGGAAATAAATCTAATTTTGCAAGTGAAAACAATCAGCCATTGATCGGATTTTACTTTCTTACACAGGGTGTCCCAAAAAAGCTTGGCGCGCTATTCAGAACAGGGTTCTAAATGTGAAAATAAGTTAAAATGCTCAGTATTTTTTTTTTTTCGATTTAGGGTTAGCTTAGCCGTAATCCGCCATTTTGTATTTCTTCTGAAAATAGTTATATTTTAAAAAAAAAAAACCTTCAAGATGTTTTTATGAAACTTGACATACGTCTTACTAACTCCGAAACCTAAAATGTCAATAAAACTTTCAATTTATAAATAATTTCAAAATGGCGGCCATTTAAAGTTTTGAATGGAAAAACAGTACGTATAAATAAATTTTTCTTGAGATAAAAATTGTAGAACTTTTTATTGCAACTCTAACGACACCTTAATTATTGAAAACTGTTTATAAATAAAGAAATGACGATTGTTTTAATTTTTGTGCTTTTAACATTTTAATAATTAACATTTTAGTTCAAGATAAATGGTAGATATCAACTAATGGTCTTAAATTAAATTTGTTAACCGGTAAAAGGAAAATTTCAGTTCGTTGAGCTTTATATGCTTATAGAGCTGAATAAATTATTGTCTATATCTAACAAGATTCTTCCTATGAGAATTGTCAGATTTTTACTTTCCCTTATAAGATCGTATAAATCCTATTTGTGGTTTACACGTGACTCCTAGAGATGGGCGATCCGCTGATCATCCGCCTGGGCGATGAGCTGATCAAAAGAGCTAGCTCTTGCAAGAGAGGGAGTGAGTAGACGCTCTTAAAAAAAAGTAGTAGCTCTTCCAGCATTCCAGCTAATGAGAGAAAATGCGAAAGAGATAGAGGTAGACTGGTATAGGTCTGAGTCTGATTCTTGACTCCTCGTCGGTAATTTATTTGTTTCAACTTTGCAAGGCACTCATGCTGGCCAAAAGTCTAAAAGTTTTATTTGTAAGCAGGAAACTATTTTTATTTACTTCCAAAATCAACTTCATTTACCCTTTAGTTTTGTTTGAGAATTTCTCAAAAACGATACACTATTATATACACAGCTAGTTTCCTTTTCAAAGCGTGCAAAGAAATTTTCATTTTATATTATACATAATATGTTACATCTAAGACCATAATAACTATCATTGGTTCTGAAATGAAGGTTTTATTGTTGCAGGTTTCGTTTGTACTTTGCGTGGCCAGCGGTTACTTTATTCTAGATGTGAATGCGGTCACGTCTCATGCAAATCGGAAAAAGAAAGATTTGAACCCGTTGTTTAGACCTGAACGGGAAATAAGGATAAACACGAAAGACACACAGACACTTGTTAAACCAGGAAAAGTGACAGGAGCTTTCGTTCTTAAGAAACTGTTTAAACCTAACATGATCTCCGAGGCAGGAAGAATTCCTTCTAGTTTTGACGGTAGAGGATTTACAGCTTTGAAAATAAATAGTTTGGCTGAGGGTTACAAATCACCACTTTATAGACCAATCAGTTCTAATTTAATGACATATCAAACTTCAAAACATCTAAACAACGTAAGTTTACATTTTATTTTATTTAGATTTTTTTAATCTTTTTACTACGTATTTAATACTACGTATTTAATGCTTGCTATCTTGTTTGTTTGTTTGTTTGTTTGTGGATCCAGTACAAATATTTCAATAGATTTTTAACTAACTTGCCGAGTAGCTAGGCATTTGAAACTTTATATGAATAGCTCAGAACACAATGACATTATTTTAATACTTTTAGTTTTAGCCATCTTTTAGCAAAATTTAATTTGTTTTCAGCAAATTTTCCTATATGGAAAGTTAGTTATTTATATTTGTTTTGACATATCTCATATTTACAATCTTCATTTTGACGAGTTTCAAACTTGTGCTTTGTTCTTAGAGATAAAGATTGAATGACAATGAAACAAGAAAAGAAAACAAAGAAATAAATTAATTGACGTGTGACAACCAGGTTTGTTTACTCTAGTGTCCTAGGAATCGGTTTAATTTTCTACATCTGTACTTCTTTACTTGTAATAATTTTTCTTCTCTTTACCGTCCCTTAAAAAAGGGCATACCGATGGCCACGGTTTAGATTCGGTGTTGGCGAGATCCGTTGTACAAAGATTTGTCCTTTTATAGGCTTAAGATCAGCTCTCTAGATGGTTGTCATTTTTGTGTAGTAAATAAATGTGCAACTAATTTTTTTTCACTAACATTATATATAACAATAACAATTATATTATCAACAGAAAATTAAAAAACTTATTTCTTCGTTGATACGCATTTTGCATAAACTTCGGAGCACTTAATTACATAAACGGTTCGTTTTACGTAAAGAATTAACATAACGTTTCTTGTTTGAAATTTTATATTCTTTATTTTTGATCTGATCTTTGATTTGTCTCCGAGCCAGAGGAAACGAGATATTCACAAAAATAGGAAAAAAGTCGTGAAAAAACAAACACTATGCAAGTTACAATAAGCTAGTTGTACGTAAAAACTGAATCAGACCTTTTCTGTGGGGAATTTAATCATCTTTAATTTTTATCTGATCCTTATTTTGTCTCCGAGCCATAGGAAGCGAGATATTCGTAAAAATACGTAAAAAGTGGTACGGCGATGAATATTAAATATTCATAGATATTCTTCGCCCTATAATCCGTAAACCGTCCATTGTACGCGATAAATGAATAGAACTTTTTTTGTGGGAAAATTTGTGATCTTTAATTTTTATTACCACCTAGATTGGTGTCCGTAACATTAGAAACGAGCTATTCGCAAATATCGATTTTTTTTACCTTTGCCCTTGAATATCTTTCAACGCGACAACGATCTCGTTGCCGATTTTGGATAATATGTTGTTCAGAACGTCAAAATGAAGCGATCTAAGAAAAAAAATGTTAGCTTCCATTTTTTTGGAACACAAACCTAAAATGGCTGGACTATTAAATTCGTGTAAAATATCAAAACAATTTTGACACATTAAAAAAAAAAAAAAAAAAAAAACGGGGGAAACAATTAAACCAATTACAGTCTATAAGATTAAAGTTGGCACAATCGAAGGCGGGAAACAAAAAATGTGGAGGTAGTTTTGGGGTTATAAAAAAGGAAAATCGGTGTTGCCATGTTATATTTTTTTTGGTGGAACAGGGGTAGAGTAGAGCATTTTTTTCTGAAATTGCATTCAACATGGGGGGACCAATAAAATCGTTTCCCTCAAAATTTTCCCGCCTTTTGATTTTGCCAACTCTAATCTTATAGACTGTAGACAATAATGGCTAAGTACGTAGGTACTTTTTAGATAATAATGAAGTACGTAGGTAGGATGTGAGGAAGCTATGTGCCACACCGAATTGCAGTCTATTTTAAATAGTTTTTTGTTCCTCTTGTTACACCTGACATTTCGAAGATACGAGGTATCACTTATTAGCTAGCCATCGATAGACTGTAGCCCCCATTGGAAATTAAAAGGCTCATAAATTACGACTAATATAATCTTTTTGCTTGTTTTACAGGAAGTAAACTACGAATTTACTTATGAAATCAAAAACCCTCATTACAATTTGGAACTTGGTCATTCTGAGAAGAGACTTGGAGACGAAACGCAAGGTAAATACTTTGCTGTTTTACCTGACGGTAGAAAACAGGTTGTTCAGTACACAGCTGATAAATACGGATATAAACCTGTAATAAGCTATGAACCATCTACCGGATACCATCTTACTAAACCTTACCAATATGGTAATGGATACCTCTACAATAAGTTACCCATATTAAACACTCTACCTGATATACAAACTCATATCCTTCAATGAAACCTTACAAAATTGATAGGACCAAAAAAAGAAACGGCTGAATAAAACTCAAAAATAAAATTATCAGCTTATTAGTTCTCAAACAGCCCTAATGTAGGTAATAGTACATTACGAGTCTAGTGCGGAAAGTAACTTTTTGCATGTGATAGTTACTTTCGACTTTCGAGCATTGCAATTATTGCTCCCGTGCTAACGGAAGCACTGTGATAATTATGAAATGTTTTTTCTTCAAATTGAAACAGAAATGCGTTTCAGAAAACTGGAGATATGTTTGGTTTTGTGTCTGTCTGTCAGTCTAATGTTCAACATTTTTGCGACACCACTATATCTTTCAATTTTAGCTAAAATTGTAGTTATTCGATCGATTGTAATGGAATTTTGAAGGTAAATCATAATTAGCCCATTGTAGTTCCTAGATTAGCTTCAACTTTCTGTGCCAAATTTAATGTTAAAATTAGAGTGCCTTTACTAGGAATCGACCAGATTATGTGCACCATTTGTCCAATAATAGGACTCCAGGAAGCTATACATGGCACTCAAATTAGCAGATTAATTTTAATCTTCACCTATTAATAATCAGTTGGAAACTATCTGCAGTAATAAAATACTGTTTGCTTTTCATGGACTCTAATTAGGCTTACTTAACTTTTGCTCAGTTCTAATTATAATTTCTTAAATTGGTTACTATTGATTACCAATGAAACGATATATTTTCATAGAAATGCAGCGATCACACAAATTTAACTACATTTTAGATGGAAACCGTGTGTTTAATATTTAACTATTATAGTTTGACCTTACGCTGATTTTTTACTTTTCAAATTCTATTCTGTGCGATTATGTATTATATAATAAACAACAAAGCTTTAAAAACTACATTAAATATTATTTTTCCAGTTATTTTCTAGAAATATTTATTTATTTACAGAAAATTTAATTATATAAATGTATGTATTATAATTTATAAGATAACACTTTAATTAAAATTAGTTAATTGTAAAATTGAGGTCAATAAATATCTTAGTAAATTTCGGAAAATGATTATAAAAAAAAATATGCTCAAATGGAAGAAAAAAGAAAAATATTTATATTCGATACCTATTTATTTTAATCCTAATATTTTTTATTGAGTCAATTATAATCAAATAATGATTAATTATTAGTGTAATAATGTAAATTATGTAAAATAACTATATGTAAATTACAATATACTTTAGAAATGAAAATAATGTATTATATAAATAACTTTATTTAATGTTAAAATTTATGTGTAAGCTGTAGATTTGTAACAAGATTATTAATATACGAATTGTTATAATTACATGTATGGTATTTAAAGTTACTATTATACGTTTTTTCTTTTGTTTTTCATTGAATATTCATTTTATTTAGCCAACTCTTTCTTAAAGTGACGCGAGTGATAAGGCTATGTTGTGAAAATAATCTGTGCATATAGCAATTGATATACATCATCCCTTTTTTTATTTATTCAAAATAATATGATGATTTTAAATATCATATGATCAAAATCATATGATATTTATAAAAAAATATGTAAGTTCTCGTTAGAAGAATAACATCTTGATATAATCCCAAAAAGGTGGGAGCATCGGTATATATCACCAATTTATTAGTTTTAAAAAAATAGAAAGCTATACTATTAGAGCATTGCATATATGTAATGTTGGATTGCATACATAAAAATATTATGGGAGTATTTTTTACATTTCTCATTTTAATCTTTAAAGTCGCATACTTAGTATTATAATTTTTGTTATGATCCTTTACCTAGGTCTAAACACCGAAATATCTGATGTTCGAATTCCTGAGAGGTAAGACATGTTTTACTCTGTAACGTAGGTCTAAACACCGACATATTTGATGTTCGAATCCCAGAGAGATGAGACATGTTTCAAATTGAAACCTAGGTCTAAACACCGACATATCTGATGAGTTCGAATCCCAGAGAGGTGAGACATGTTTTACACTAATGATAACATGGACTATATATAAAGTATTCCCTCGTTCTTTCTATAAAAGATAAATGTTGTGTTGATCGTAGCACAAGATAATTGGCAAAATTAGTTAAAATATCAGCATGGATATTTACCCTCCCTCAATTAAAATTAATAACTAAAATTTAATAAATTAATTGTTGTCAATGCTTCAATCATCTTCTAAAGGTCTGTGTTTATTAATAATTATTTTAATTATTTAATAAACTTTTTTAAATCTTGTCTGTAGTCGATGTCTGATTTAACCGGGAGTTTCATTAACTTATTCACAATCAACTATGAAATATTCATTTTGAAATCATGGATGGATTGATTTACACATTCATAAACAAGGTTTAGTTCTATTTCATATTCATCCTGCGTAAAATGTTTTTTCAGTTTGGAAAAATAAAATAGGAGTTTTAATTTCATTTGAATTGATTTATTTAATAATTTACATTATAATAATATCATACAAAGAAACAAATTTGATTAATAATATTGAAATATTTGTACAAAAGTTAATCCATTTAACATTTTTACATCTTAGCTTTAGGTTAGGTAGATTCTCCTGAATTTATAGGTCCCCATACACGATATAACTTATTTGACAAACTTGGCTTGTCAAGCCAGCTTGACAAGTAAGTTGGACCGTGTGTGGGGGAAGTTTGAGAGTTTGGTGGCTTGATGTGGTGTACATTGGGCATCAAACTTATTTGACAAACTTTTGATCAAACTTGCTTGTCAAACTAGTTTGATCGTGTATGGGGCCCATAGAAGACTTGTTGTCATTTTAATTACAGAAAAACATTATTGTAATAGTAAATGTCTAAGAAAAAATTAATAACTGACCAGATTTTTCTATAAGATGCAAACCCACGTTTTTAGTAAATTGAAAATAGCTCTTTAATTGTTAAATTTAAGAAATAAAATCATATTAGTAATTATTTTTCTGTATGAGATCTATTATTTATTTTTAAATGATTTAAAATTCACGGATTTTCTTATTTTTAAAATTTTTTTTTAAGGCGCCCAAACATTTAGATTAGGTTTATTTATAGTATAAAAAAAAAATGTTTTCTGTTACATTAGTTTTACTAATGTAACACTAGTATTCATGCAAGAATTACCAAATATTGTTAATACTTGTTAACAATACTTTAGTTTTATTTACGATTGAACTAATATAAACATACTAATACAAATCATTGAATTAACGAAAATTACGTACAAAAAAATGTATGCAATTGTTGAAATGTTAGTTATATTTCGTTAAATGACAAATAAAACATTGGTTATCTTTTCATTTTATCATAATAAAGTTAGCTTTTCATTTTTAATATTGTCTGTATTATATAAACAATTCGTTTTAAAGAATTTAATCTAAAACTAAATTATCGAGATGATTTTCGACTAGTTTTAACTAAAACTAAAAACTATTCTAACATATTTTTTTAATTAAGTATTTATTAGGTATATGTTAAAAAATAGTAAATGTCTA
>KZ653246.1:0-10194 GCA_001010745.2 Gerris buenoi | reverse complement strand
TATATATTATTTTACTCTAAAATTTACTCTTAGCATTTACTAGTACAATAATGATCTGTAAACGCTGTAATTGCAAGAGTGCAACTTGACATACCCTTGCTAAGATGAAAGAAATGTTAACGTGGAAAGTTTGCAGATCAGTAGGGCTGTTCTTCAGACTGATCTGAGTATGTTATTTTGGGCCTATAACCTCTGTCATCAGCAGTATATTCGACCAACATGGTCCTACCATCGGGAAGCTGCACCTTGTAAGAACCCCAAGTTTCATCTCCTTCTCTGCTTTCCTCATGCCCATGGCTTTGATCTCCACGTACTTCGTATTCAAACTCGTAGTTGGCTTTTTCCTATTAACACATTATAAACATCGATTATTTCCACGTTCCATTATTCATCAGAATTTAGATACCCTTAAGCCGGGTTTACACGGGTAGAGTAAACAGGGGAGTAGAGTAGCGAGTAGAGTAACTCTACCCTTAGAAACCCGAAAAAACGCTCAGTAGAGTAGAGTAGCTAGTATAACTGGTAGAGTGGGAAGGAGAGTACTCTACTCTCCTGTTTACTCAACCCGTGTAAACCCAGCTTAATATTTAAAGAACGCAAGATTTCCAGTTTTGAAACGTTGTTTTGAAGCATGCTGAGAATCCATATTGAAGGAAAACATTCATCCAAAGCATGCTATTACATATTAAACTCTAACATTTATTTTAAGCTGTATGATGAAACATGTGTTTTAGATCGTTTTCTATTCTGATTTTCCAAAAATGACCACTTAATATTTTATAAAACAAACTTACAGTCATATCTTCTGAAGATCTGGCGTCAGCGTCATTCTGGTAACTTCCTCCCTGTAAATAAAATTTGGAATATTGTCTTAAATATATGTTATTATTAACTACGGGAAACAGGCAGAGAAAAATAGACTCCGGCACCGGGATTTGAACCACGGGCCTCTATATTTCCAGTATAGCGCTCTAACCAACTAAGCTACGCAGGAGAATAATTTTCTCTGGCGTTATTGATACCTTGTCCCGAATTTAAGCTTCTAATTTTTCCACAAGTCTGAGAAGTCAACATTAATGACATATAACTATCCTGGCGCTGGAGTCTATTTTTTTATATCTCCGATTTCAAAAATTCTAACATGGAAATTCGTGTTAGATATCAGAGAACATTTTAGGTTCCGTGTCTGTCTGTCGCTCAATTTTTACGAACTAACATATCTTAAAAACTACTCGTGCGATTTTAATGAAATTTGTATGGTTTCATAAGTAGCCAATTGTTGGTCCCGTATAAATTTCCAACTTCTGCACCCAAGCAATGCCCACAAAGCATACATTTATTTACACATACATCTTCAAAAGCATACTCGTAGGATTTTCATGAAATTTGAACAATTTCTGGGAAGTAGCCCGCAGATAGTCCCAGATTAATTTCAACCGTCTGCTCTCTATAAATTTTGCTAAATTGGTACTTTAATTCATGTAAAAAATTCTAAACAATGTTGGCAGATTCAACAAACGGGAAAAAATTTAATAAATTTGTCAAAGTTGAAATCATTAATGTATATGAAAAATGAAGCGAGGAAGCTATGGCCACTCTAATTTACAGACTATTTTCGTTCATGAATGTACTAAACCGTGTAACATTTTAGTGTTGGAAATTTCCCTATAAATTTAATAACTATATAAAAAAAATAAGTATGGTGTAGCTATTTACCTGTCTCTGTAAATCATTGAATCTATCTTGTTGGTTGTTCTGAGATCTTTGCTGGTACTGACTCATTATCTTATACTGGTTTTGGCCTTGTCTTCCTTGAGGAGGAGCTCCACTAGCTGGAAATGGATAAGAGCTTTGTTGAAACCCAGGAGTTCCGTAGGTCGATGAAGGCTGTTGATTCGATCGTCCAGATAGTCCTGAAGATTGGGGAGGGCCGTATGTGTCGGACAGTCTGTTCGAGGTAGTATAAGAGTTAGCATTAAGTTTTTGTGGGGATCCATACTGGGACTGAGGTTGTTGGTGTCGCTGAGATACACCTTGCTGTTGGTCGTAACCTGCAGAGGTCCTAAAGTTTGTTTGTTGATCATATTGGGAGTCCTGTCTTTGATCGAAACCTTGATTAGGAGCGCCATATCTTGAAGATGGTCCACTGTATTGATTAGGTGCACCATATCTTGAAGAGATTTCATGTCCTTGATGGCCGAATTGGTTAGGTTGCTGTTGCTGATGAAGACCGAATTGATTAGATTGCTGGTTGAAGTTAGGTGTTGGGTAGTTTTGGCTTAAGGCTGAATTCTGTGGTGCTCCATACCTCTGAGACGGACCACTCCTCGCCTGATTGCTGTACCTATTTTCCTGAGCACCCTGGTTATTTCTTCCGAAGTTCTGGTCGCCTCCATTTTTAAATTGGCCTTGTCCTAATCCTTGGCCCAACTTAAATGAAATGTTATCCCTATTCTTCTTAGTTTCGTGATCTTTAAACAGGTTAAAATGTATCCTGTGATTGGGTTGTTCGTTGAGGTTGCCGGATCTAGCTGCTATGATCTCAGGTAAGTCCTGGAACTGATTCGTCGATCCTCCGGGTATTTGTGGGAAACCAGGTCCTGAAGGGGGGCCTGCTGGTGGGTAGGGTGCCACAGGGGGCTCTCCTAGGCTCAGTCTGGCCAGGCATAACACAAATAAACCCTGAAACATTTAGATTTATCAGAAACCTTATGATTACACATCGTCACATAATATTAACTGTAGATGATTCATTAAAAGTTAAACGTACTCTAATTAATCTTAATGTAACTTGAAATTAAAATTGTTTTTATCTCCGTTTAATTAATATTCATAGAATGTAAAATTTACTGTTAAATGTAAATGTATAAAGACAGTAAAATGCAAAAGTAATACTTAAAATGATAGTTCCTTACTGGCTAGATATTTTAGAACAATTTTTAAAATTATTTATGTTACCTTATTACCTACAAATTTAAGTCACAAAAAANTTTATTGATTTGTGGTTGTGGCTTAATCGTTTTTCTATAATATATATATTATAAGTTCTACAAACGTGGGTACGTTTCTTAAACTTATATTAGTATCTATTTTGTGTGCTTGCTCTAATATATATTAGATGTTATACATAATAATTACTAGTTTTTGTGGAAGGATTACTTGATTTTTCATGATATCTGTTTAAGAACATGTTTTACCTGGAAATCTTTTATTTTACCTCATTAAGGTGTAATTTTAGTTGATTTGTTAGAAAAATTAATTTGAAAGGATATAGTGCTAAGATGAAATTGTTAAAAAAACCAAATATATATTTTTACTCAATACATCATACATCATTCATATTCATTTAACACCCCGCACGATGTATATCTGATCTGTTTTTAAAAAAAAAAACCCTTAAAGTTAAACCCTCCACCTCCAATGATATACATACATGATCTTATTGGCGCTACTTTTTATTGTTACTCCCCTTATAAAAAAGAAAGGGTAGTAACAATTAAAAGAATGTTTACGGAATATTCTTTTTTGGACTGTTACTTCCGTTTTAAAAACAGAAGTGTTTAGATCCTTTGTCCCAAAGTACTCTGGACTAAACGCCCATCTGTCTTTATGTCCATTTGTCTATTTGTGGTACCACAAAATCTCAGTCAAAACAACTAATTAAATATTATATAACTCATTTTTTCTTTTTGAATAAATTTTTTTAATAACATTTTGTCACATCTCCTAGAGAAAAAAACCTTTACCATGAGGAAAATTACTTTATTTGGAAATTATCGAAACTAAAATTATGACATAAAAAAATCGAATATACATTTTAAACCCATAAAAATAAATGCTTGGTTATTGTTGTAGTTTGAAGATGCTCATGATATGTAGTAACTTAGGCAGATGGACAGGAGTGTCAGGTGTTCGTTACCTTGCCGACAAAAGACTTCTAGTCAGGTCCTGGGTATGGTTGCAAATACTTCATATGTTTTTAGCTTTTTGTTGGATAGTCGACGAAACCAAAACATCTTTTATGGAATAAAAACATGTAAAAAACCTACAATAGTGACAAATTTCGTCTTTTATTCCTTAACACTTTCACGTAAGCCTCGATTAAGTTAAATGCATCACTTTTATGAAAATTTTAATAATTAGAATTATTGCTTCACTTGATTTTTTAAACAATTCACCTTACGCGCTAACACTAGGCTATGTATGAGAAAGTTGTCTGAGTTGTCTCGAACCGATTTGTTTCTACAAAAAAAAAATTATAATTTATTATGTTTGCGTTTAAGTTTTGTATTAAAACTGACATCCATCTGTTTATTAAATAAATAATTTATGAATTTGAACGCATTTAGAAACAAGGAGTTATATCCTCCGTGTAATATTCTTATGACTTTAATCGTTTCCAAATTAAAATAATTTAAATTTAATTAATTTTGAAAAATATGTGTATATTTATAAAAAATAAATTTAGGTAGTTTTCATTTCACTAAGATTTTGTGAAAATCACTCATAGTAATTAAAATATGTTTTTTTTAAATAATTATTTTATCATTATTAAGATCATTATCACAAATGATTTGATTTCATTTAAAATTATTTTTTGTTATTGAAATAATTCCTATGTTAATGGTTAACAAAATTAAATAATTGACGTAAATTATAAAATAGACGTTTTTCGCTAGTAGATCAAAATTAATAGGCTTTTGAGTTAAAAAAATTACATAAATTGAAGTCTATTCTTTGATTGATTGACTAAAGATAATTTATTCATAATAAAAATCTTACATAATAAAAATATTTCAAATTTACTCCTGTGACATGTTACTTACAATTTGGAAGGACATTACTGATCTGAAGGAACCCGACAACTGATGATACCTTCCAAAACATCCTGTGATTTATATACAGTCAGACAACTTCATATCCACAGAGTGAAGATGATGGATTCATTGATACGCTTACATCATCGAGCGTTTAACATATCTTAGGTTGGCCAACCTTGTAGATAAGGGTCCTCAAGAGAGAATGATGGTATATAGAAGAGGTCCTTCAGGACATGAAGACACTTCTCATACCTGAGGGGCGATACCATACTAACACACTACTTCTAATTCACACGCTTTCTAATCACGAGACCTACCACACNTAATAACACATTATCGCTTCTTTCACCATGGTACACAATAAGGTAATCAATGACTAATAAATTTATCGAAGACTATGACTAAATTTAACTACATTAATATTTATTTATTCTTATTAATATTTATTTATTTATTTTGTTAGTTAAAGCCTAATTATATTTAAGTGAGATATCGCTGTTGGGGCCATGTATTAAGAAAGAAGAAAAATATACTGCCTACTTAGAAAGTAAACCCGTGTATTGCAGGGAATTAAAATAAACCCGGATCTTTTTGGGATTGTGTTGTACTTTTAAACCAGTCAATTTTCGGCTGGAAACTGGCCCGCAATACATTGCTTTTATGCGGTTTGGCATTTTACCCTTTCTTAATAAATTGTCCCCCACTGTATGTCGCTTTGAGTCCAAATATTTGAGAAAAGTTTGTCCTTTTTACCCAGAAAAAAACCAAACAATAAAATGCGTTGTCAAATACCTTTATTAATATGGTTTTAACAACGATATGTTTATGGGTTGTGGTTAAAATTAAATAAAAATTTAAATACACAACAAAAAAGTTGGGAGCTAATATGAGGTAGCTATACTTTGCCAAGTGGAGCGCTGAAGTCATTTTTTAAAGTATACTACCAGGAAGTTAAAAGCTAACAGGAGGTAACTCGCTTTTCACTTTTAGTACTATATTTCACCAATTGAAGCGCGTTGAGGTTGGCTAAAATGTTGTCTACACTGGATTCAATGCCTAACAACATCCATGATTCAATATTTTTCCACGAAGAAGAGGAAAAAATGTTCAAATTTTTTCCCTCTTGGAGCACTGAAACAAACAAATAATTAATATTATTAACAATAATAATCGTAATTGAACATTAATTACAATAGTTAGATTTTTGACAATTCACAATTTTAGTTTTTTATCCTAATAAAATGTTTTAAATTACAACTTTACAACTGTTACAAGTTACTGGACATATATCAAGAAAATAATGTTACTAATATACATACATTAATAATTACTCAACGAAACATATAAAATTAGTGTGAGCCAAATTTTTCTACAAAAACAACCTAGGTTTCTACTAATAGAATAATTTATTAAGTACTGAGGAGACAAGCAGCTTAAAAAATTGTTAAACATAAATCTTTAGAAATTTATATTGCATGCTTTAAGGATCCACAAGAAATGCTTAATTAATGGGGATAAATCCCACAAACTTTTTATATTATTTCAAGCTTTTATTTAACTTGTAACGTTTGTATGAATGTATGTAAGTATCTTTGGGTCAAATCTTACAACTGAATTTTAAAGTAGTTATCCTCAACCGATTAAATTGAAATTTTGCCTACACGCTTAGTTTGGATGACAATGTATAGTTAGCTAAGAGACGTAATTCTAAATCCAATATGTCGGATAGCCCAAGATGGTGTAATAGTTATTTTTTAAGCACGCCTATGATTGGGNGCAATAACTTGAATACAAGGATTAAGTAAATTCAAATTTAAATGCTCTTCAAGTTCAAGAAATAGTAACATACTTCCTATAAACAAGGGACTAATCAATAATTATTATTCTATATTATTATTTCATACTATGTCGTAGGACTTAATTAATCGAGTGGTATGTATTAAGATTTGACGTCAATATAGTTAGACATTAAGTTCTAGTTTCCAATTTTGTACTTTATTTCAATTTTACGAAAACAATTTTTATGCTTATATCAATATTAAACTTTAATAATTGTTAATATATTGACAATGCAAGGTATACCTCGCAGTCTTCTGATATGTTTATTACCTGTTATAAGAGGAATATAAATGTAAATTCGTTGTTAACGCAGCTTACCTAGAGTAAGAGTACTAATTCTACATTTTCAGAACTTTCAGATTCTACTGTAAGTTCAACATCGATAAATATTTCGATCTTAAAAGGTAACAAAGTTGAAACTATATTCTTAGTTTACAAAGAAATAAATATTTATTTATTTATAATACTTAATATTAATATAACTAAATAATCTACAAAGTAAGATAAGTGATAAGATTCAGTCATAAATTAGCTCTTGCCATATCAGAGGTCAAACTAAATCATTTTTGACCAAATACAGCGGTTCTTTTGATCTATTAATTATTACAGTGGTTCTTTTTATCAAATTCAGTGATTCTTTTGACCAAATAAAGCGGTTGTTTTGCTCAAATATAGCGGTTCATTTAATCAAATACAATGATTCTTTGATCAAATACAGCGGTTCTGTTGATCTATTACAGCGATTCTTTTGATCAAATACAATAGTTTTATTTATCAAATACAGCTATTAATATTGACTTCATTTATTTAGCTCTTGTAAGAGCATAAGAGTTACCCAAGAAAACCTTCCATTATCCTTAAGGTTAAATCGACCTAAGTAATAATGTACTTACCTCAAAAAGATGTCATCTGATTATTTATGAAGCAAATGTGGGATTTCACATCAGTTTCTTCAATAACAATCCCTTTAATACATTTCAATTAAAGAGGTATATCACTAATTACACTACTAGCATTAATTACTAAGATTTTTAATTAAATGCAATTCTAATAAATTCTTTTGTACTTTTGATAAAAAAAAAATATTTAGAAATTAATTTAAATTATGATAAAGTTCTAGGTCTTCCGGTGGTAACCGCGCACCTCGAAGGGTGTATGTCCTGACGTTTCGCTCCTACTGCTAGAAGCATCTTCAGGGGTGTTCTTGGTGTCCTAGTTTTAAGGTGTGAACTGGAGGTTCGGTTGAGGAAACAGTCCTTTTTATTCCTCCTTGGCCTTAGGTAAACTTTGAAAACCCTTCGAGACGTGGTCAACATCGGAAGCCTACGACCATTAAATTTTAAAAGCAACAACATAAGTTTTAAATAACTATCAACCTCTGATCATCTTTTTTTTAACATATGTTTTTAAAATAATGTATTATTTTTTAAGGTTAACTGTTGATTTTTCGCGTGCAGTCTCTGCTCTTTATGGAGTGAGTTTCTTCCTGATGCCAGGTACTTTGGTAGATATTAACCAGTGTATGAAAGTCTGTAGCAATACTAACAGATCTGATATTCCTTGGCCTGCGAGGGCGATATCTGTCATTACTCTAATGCTTGCTTTTCTTCTTAATATCGTACCACTTGTTTTTTACATAATGTAAGTACTTTGATAATACATTTATAATCTACAATCTTAAACAATTTGATAATAAGTAATTTATTTTTTTTCTAATTATTATATAGGTACATATATACAACATTTGGATTGAGGAACTCTAATTTTATATTCTTAAAATAGATTTTAGAATCTCTTACTTACGCGCACTTTCAGAATTTTGCTTCCGAGCTTACCGAAGGTGATGGAAGCAATTTGATCGTCCTGAAGAATGAAATTTGTTATCTCTCCGATTTTTAAACTCTCAGACATCAGGGAACATTAATTTGTCTGTCGGTATGTCTGTCAGCCTGTCTGTAGCTCTTGCGCTTGCGAACAATTATTTCTTAAAAACTACTCCGATTTTAATTAAACTTAAATGGTAGGTCATAATTAGCCTATTGGTGGTCCCTTGTAATTTTCAAACTTCTCTTCCACATGCGCACTAACATACATTTATTTACACCTGTCTCTAAAAGTACTCATCTGATTTTTATTAATGTTGGATAGTTCGTCAAAAGTAGCCGGCAGTTATCCCCAGATTAATTTGAACAGTCTGCACTCTTTAAATTTGGCTAAATTGGCTGTAAAAGTATAAAATCTTCTTAGTATACGAAATAGTTCGTGAGAAAGCTATGTATCACACAAATGGGCTAACTATTTTTAAATAAAACTGAAAACAAATATATTATTTAATAAATGTAATATTTTTTAAAATACTATTGTTTATTTACAGAAACAACCCTGTGTCGCTCATTCATTATGGAATTTTTGGTTTCACTGAAATACTTAAGCTTACTCCAAACGTTATTCTTAGTAATTATTTCCTGGTTCTTTGCTACATGTTGAAGAATGAGTTGGATTTTTTGTCACGGAGAGCTCTCTCGATGGCGTCTGACGCTGAGAAGAGGTTATTTATTTGCCTAGCAACAGATCCAGAGGCGAAACTTGCTAGGGGCATGAGGATGCATCATCTGGCCATACTGGATCTCTTTTTTACTTTAACACTTCGATTCAGGACGGCTCTATTTCTCTCACTTATATGTAAGTTTATATCATCCTTTGTGTTACCCAAATTTGGTTTTATTTAATCGCTAGAAAGGTAAATTATAGGAATTAGATTTAGTTATGTAGATTTATAGTATATATGTAAAGCAGTCCTCCTTATAACCACCTACCGCTGATTCTTGCTAGCATAATACATGTTTCAAATACGGGCCCTGCAGCCAATCATGACGCTTTTGGAAACAGGCTAACTCATATGTTTTTTTTTATGTATTTATAAGAGGAATAGTTTAAAGTTATAATACATACCAAAAAAAGTTTAAAAAAAAAAACATTATGAAGCAAAAATAATATCACTTAAATGGCGACTACAATTTTTTCTGCAATGTTTGAATCGGATGGCGAAGTTTTTCATCATTCTTTTCAGGGTTTGGCGAGGGATCGAGTGAATTTCTTTCTGAGTATTCTGTCGTATCTGCCAAATTTCAAGGCTGGGCTAGATAAATTGGCTAGAGCTTTTTCCTTAAAGTAGCCCCACAGATAAAAACTACTTGGGGAGATGTGGAGAACGTGCTGGCCATGGATTGTCACCTTGGAGCGAGATTAACTTACTGGGAAATTATCTTCTTAGCTGGACCGTATGTGCAGTTGCCCCATCCTGCTGAAACCAAATCCTCCTAAGAGGAAATCGACGGCGAAGTAACTCAGGGAGGAGGAAGTCACGGATAATCGTTATGTAGCGCTTGGAATTAACCGTTACAATGTGGCTGTTCTCCTCAAATACAATTTTTGCCCATAGCACAACTGATTTCATTGCAGCCCAAACAGCTGTAAAGAAGCCGTTGTTTAAACATTTTTTTGTTATTTGGGGCCCAACGAAAATTTAGTTTAT
>KZ653245.1:80526-92187 GCA_001010745.2 Gerris buenoi | reverse complement strand
ACTAAGTTAACACGCGTACTGATGATGACATTATAAGTCGAAACGCGTCTATTTATTATTAAAAATTGTGGTGACAATATTGTTGTGTTACATTTTATTATCCGTATTAAAACATCAAGGAATCGTAGTATATGTTCAATTATTTTATTTACTTACTTCTAGAGGCCGAAAAATCTTTAATTATTAGTGGAATCAAATATATTCTTAATCTTTGGTTAATTTTTATGTTATAAGCTCAAAGTTTGATTACTTCCTTTTGAATACTTCCAACCCTGTGTTTTATAACAATTACACTCCAAGCCAGCTTTTTTAGTTTGCTATGCTAAAATTTAATTGTTGGTTTCCAGTTTTAGTTTAAGTTGATAAAAGTTAAACTTAATAATAGAATTTCATAATGTATCTTTCTTCTTAAAAACTAGTTGAGTCCTTGAAAGTCTCATCTTGGTTGTTCAGTGACTAATACTTCATTAACAGTGTACTTTCTTCTTTCCTTAGCTTTGTTGAAAAATGTGCTTAAAATATCCATAACGCTATGTATCTATTCAATAATTCTTCGAATTAACTTTACTTAAAGACAGGATAAAGGCTAGTTTGTTATTTGCATTTATATTGTATTACATATTATTATTATTATTTTAATGACCCTAAAGCTAGAATCAATATTTTAAAGATTGATTCAATATTCAGAACTTTTTTTTTTTAAATCTATTCTAAGTTAAAATCCATTTTTATTTTTCTTTAAAAGTAAAGTGAAACTTAAAAAACCATTAGTAACCCATTAAAAAAGTAATTAAAAAATCCCCAATTTTTTTCTCTCGCTTTTCTACACTTGTAAAAACTAATTTTTATTTTTAACTTTATCTCCAAAAAAGAAGAAGAAGTAAAGATTGGGAAGAGAAGGTGAATCAAGATTAAATTCTTGTAATTATAACTTAAGAAACATTTTTGTTTTTAAAAATCCATTTAACACCTTCAACTTTCGTTTTTTTATATTAAAGTTAGAAGGCATCCTTTTTTTCGGAAGAATAATTAGACATGTTTTTTTTTTAATTATTATATTGAGCTACAGCTTTTGGATAGGTTTTTTTAGTGCCTAAGTTTATAAGGAAAAAGAAACCAGTAATGAATAAACAAAAAAGGATGTTTTTGTGATTGATGTTTGAAGTAAATGAATTTATCATTCAGATTTAATTAAGAAAGATTAAAAAAAAGTAAGTAAAATTAATAAGGAGAGAAATCTTTAATCACATTAAGCCACACTTTTTCTTTTGGGTTTAAGTAAATTTTTAATTAAATGTGGCATTAGGAAGAAGTAAACTCGATCTTATATCTTAAATAGGACCTCTTTAATTAATTAAGTTTATTCAGATAAACAGACCTTTTTGGTTTTTTAAAGGAGTAATCGTATCATGAGAAGGGAAGACCTTGTTTTAATTAGTATTTCTGTCTTAGTTTTGGTTTTTCAAAAGTAATATTATTCAGAATCTTATCTCGTCCTCGCAAAAGTCCTTTGGGGATCTAAAAACCAGGAAGGAATGGCAATGTCATGAAAAGGATTCGAAAATGACCTCAAGGAAAATGTCCCTTAAAATAACTAAGACCAAGATTCCTTATCAAATTCTAAAGGTTTTTGGTTTCTGTTTTAAGAAAACTTATTTCAAATTTAAAAGATGAACAATTCTGATTTTCTCTTGCTCAGCAATACTGATAAGTGTAAATTTATTTAAACAATTTTTTTTGTAGGGAATATTCATTACGTAAACTGCATTTAGTTACAAAACAACAAATTACAGTCTATAAGATTTGTATTGGCACAATCAAAAGGCGGGAAAATTTTGAGGGAATTGATTTTATTGGTCCCTCATGTTGAATGCAACTTCAGAAAAAAAAGCTCTACTCTACCCCTGTTCCAAAAAAAACAAAAAACATGGCAACACCGATTTTCCCTTTTTATAACCCCGAAACTACCTCCAAGTTTGTTGTTTCCCGCCTTCGATTGTGCCTCCTACCTGAACTCTGATCTTATAGACTGTAGTGTAATAAAAGAAGCTCTTTATTTGTGCATTTTGGGGGATTAAATCGAAAAGTTTTGATATTTGGCGTATAATTGTTTATTAATGGTTGAAAATTGAGCTAGAGGCGACATCTTTAAAAATAGGTCAATTTTTTTAAAGTCATTGTTCAATCTCTGTCCATGACTCATAATATTGCTTGTTGTTATATGTTATTCTAATTTATAATATGTATATCATTGACTAAATTAGAGTTGTTTAAAAAATGACGACTTTACCGCACTCGTTTTAGTTTACCGCACTCATTTTACTTTACCGCACTCCATTGTTCCAACTTACAAACATAAAGACCTTAAATCTAAACAAAGATTAAATAATCCAAATTATAATAAAATAACAATGACAACTAATGATTATTTTTTAACTAACTAAATGAAATAAACACTATATATCAAGTATAATAATATTTAAATATAAAAAAGTAAAGATCTAAAAAAAGAATCAAATGTGATGAGTAAGTGTTAAGATGAAAAATAATAACAGTGCTAGGTCAGGTTTGCTGAATCAGGCAATAAAGGCAACATTGTCTACAAATGTTGTCTACAAACATTGTCTACAAAGAACAGCTGTATTAGTTGATATTGTAAAACCTTTTACATGCTGATGAACTTATTGAACAACTTATTTGAACACTTATTTTTTTTTTAATTTTTTTTTTTTAAGGCAGGGAGTTGGAAGGCCTTTTACGCCCTTACCCACATACGAAATCACACAGTATGTGGAGTGTCGGACTCGCTGGTGGTTGCAATACAGCCCTACCGACTAAACCTCTCGCTTCCCCCAAAGGCGCGTCAGCCAATATTTAAATCGGCTATTGGCGCCGGGACAGTTTGTCGGTCCTCCTCTATTTCTACTCCACTAAGTTTGACTTTAGTGTCTGTAGGGGAGGACCCTTTTCCATCACCCCTCTTAGTCCTCCTGGATCCTTAGCACCTGTCTAAGGGAGGAGGGTTGCAGTCCATCGATGCCGATGCTGACCTCTGGCTTGTTGACCGGCCGAGACCGACGACCACCCCGCGCCCCCAAGCCTCCCCAGAAGCAGCCATCCCCTCAGATGAGCACCATTCGACCCGGCTCCCCTGCCTCCGTCAAGTTCACCTTCGCTCCAGGCACCCACCCTCAGGGAGGCGTGCCCCCAGAAAACCCCGAAAGACAACGAAGCGGCCACGCCCACGACCGGCTGTCAGCGGATGGACTGCCGGGGGGTGCTACTTTCGCGACAAGCACCTGTTAATCAGACGAAGGTTAGCTCTCAGCAGAGACTTCTGCACTTTCCTCACCTCCCTGTGCCTAAAATTAGCTACAAGGGAACCCATCTACCCCATGAGCAAGTAATGAGCGAGGGGCAGATGGTAGTGAGGGCAGTCCTAAACTAGCTGAGACGAGGACACAAAACGAAATAACCTAGTATCACAGATAAACCTAATCCTAGTATCACAAAAGCTACCTGATCTCGCCTCCCTTGTGAGTGAATCACAAAGGAACCCACTCTTCCTGCCGGACGAAAAATATAGCCGGGGAGAGTGGTAGCGAGACCAGTCCTAATCTAAATATATAACCTAAGATTAAAATTTACCTAAACTAGTATCACAGCTAAATGTATGCTAACCTAATATCACAGTCTTAATTCTAATGGTAACTAGTAGTTCCTATGCTAAACCTAATACTAATATCACAATATTTCCGGCCCCCGCCTTCCCTCCACTGTGGTATGTAGTGGAGAGGAAACCCGCCTGCCTCCGCGTGGAACAAATAAACGGGACAGGTGGTGACGGAGACCGGTACTAAACCTAAGGTTAAAATTTCTTATTACTAATTACCTAATCCTAAACTAAAATAAATAAATAAATAAATAAAACAAAGGAATCTGCCTCCCTACTGCCAAGAGTGGCCCTCGGGAACCCACCATCACTGCCGGACGAAATGTATAGCCGGGGATGGTGGTAGCAGATCCTATCCTAACCTAGAATAAATAAATAAATAATTAAAACAAAGGAATCTGCCTCCCTACTGCCAAGAGTGGCCCTTGGGAACCCACCATCACTGCCGGACGAAATATATAGCCGGGGATGGTGGTAGCAGATCCTATCCTAAACTAAAAGACATAAATGGACAAAACGAAACCCTAACTACCTGTGCTCTGCTGAGGTATCATATGAGTTCAAAGAGTCCTGCTCTCCGGAAGAATGTCAGGACTGGCTGAACATTCGACTCCTCAGCTAAGGCATTTGCCAGGTTCGCTGGGACCTGGCACTCCGTTCTCAGATCCGCTAGTGAGTCGCATTCTTCAATTATGTGACTCACTGTCAGCGCTGCGATCCCGCAGTGTCGGCATCGGGGGGCACGCTCATTAGTCAAGAGGTGCCCATGCGTCAGCTGCGTGTGGCCGATTCTCAGTCGCGTGAGGACGACGCTTTCTCTTCTTGAAAGTGTTACGTCTGTTAGTGTCGTCCTCACTTTAGCTTTTATTCTTCTTAGCTGGGTGGGGACCTGCTCCCAGACTGATTGCCAGCTACGCCAGACGGCGTTGACAGCAGCCGTCTTGGCATCGTCAAGCCGGACGGGAGCAAGATCCACCACCTCCGCAGCGGCCCCACGCTTGGCGGCTTCATCGGCCGCCTCGTTGCCAGCGATGCCGACATGCCCCGGCACCCACACTAAAGCCACGCGCTTCTCTGAAATGCGAAGGTTTCGCGCGTGGCTATAAATTTTAATGATGACCGGGTCGTCGCTGAACTTGTCTTGCAGGGCGTGGAGAGCGGAGAGCGAGTCGGAACAGATGACTACGCTCTCCTCGACGTTCTCCACGCACAGTTCAAGGGTCTTCTCGATGGCTCGGAGCTCGGCGGTGTACACACCTGCAACCGGAGACAAAGACCAGAATCTTGTCTCCGTTCTTGAGTGCAGGGCGCAACCTGAACCTTCTCTTGACTTCGAGCCATCAGTGTAGAAGACCCGACGACCCTGGTACCGGGCTAGGATCTCAAAGAGTCCTTGCTCGTACTCCACTTGTGTCGTAGTTTCTCTCGGCAATTTGGCGAGCCGAAGATGGAACGCGAGGTCCGGCCCCTCCCATGGGGGTAGCTCTGGGGTGACCCAACTGATCACCTCGTTCTCTGGGATTCCGGACCTCTGTCTCAGCTCGCGAGCTCTTACCGGCAGTGGCCGAGTACGCGTGTTTAGCCACTCGTACTCGGGACTCAGCGCATTCTCTCCAAAAAATTCTTCATATAGGAAGTGTCCTGCTTTGGCTCTCACTGCCTCGGCGAAGGACAGGGTCATCTGCTCTCGGCGAAATGGCATTGGCAACACTCCGGCTTCGACGTGAAGAGCCAGAGCGTTGCTTGTCGGAAAGGCGCCGAGAGCGAGCCTGAGTCCGTGCTGGAAGACCCTGTCTAGAGGCAGGAGCCAGGACCTTCGCGCTGAGCCGTAGACTCCACTGCCGTAGTCCATTTTGGACCGGACCAATGTGCAGAGAATTCTTATTAGTGTGGTCCGGTCCGCGCCCCATCTTAGGTGAGCAAGGACTTTGATGATGTTTAAGTCCTTTTTGCAGCGCTGAACCAGACCCGAGATATGCTCCTTCCATCTCAGCTTTGAGTCGAAGATCAGTCCTAGGAATCGGGCTGAGTCCTTATACTCCAGCCGAGCCCCATGAAGGAACAGCTCGGGTGCTACGTGTTCCTTCCGCAAGCGGCAGAAGTGTACGCATATCGTCTTGGTGGGGGAGAAGCGAAAGCCGATGTCGTCGGCTTTCTCCGCCACCACGTCGATTGCCGCTTGCATCTTCTCCCTGACTTCTTCCCGGTCGAAACCCGCCAAAAAGAGCCCGAGGTCGTCTACGTATTGGGATGCTTTGACCTCGGGCGGGATGCTTGATACAATGTCATTGGCGGCGACCGAGAAGAGTGTGGCACTCAGGACGGACCCCTGCGGCGTTCCATTTTCTTGAATCTTAGGGTCAGAGAGCGTAGTTCCTACTCTGACCCTCACTCGAGAAACCTTTCCTTTTTTTTTAAATATTTCTCTCGAGTGCAGTAAAGTGCCACTTTCCACACTAGTTGCACAAATAACTATTAGATGGATAAATAAAATGGTTACATTTTGTTTATGTTTAAATTGTTTTTATGAGGATCTGTATAGCTGAGACTACACTGTTTATTTGCTTTCAGTAGCTAACATTTTAAGTAATACAAAAGTATAATAGTAAGAAAACTGCATTTATTAACAATGTGGCATTAGGTTATACCTAAATTATGCGCATAAGTAAAATAGACTGCCAATTAGTGTGGCACATATCTTCCTCGCATCCTATCATGTACTTTATTGTTATATTAATATTGATGTTTTATTGCTTTATAGTTATGTATGTATGTATATTGTTTATTGTGTAAGAACAATTAACAGTGTTTAGCGATCACACTTCATAGGGGTGTCGTTGTAGGTTTTAATAAAAAATTGTATTTGAAAAAAATGTTCGTCTCATTGAATAGATCAGGTTTGATTTTTTTCCCGACCAAAAATTCCAATTTTAAATTTGAAGTTCACGTTTACGTGAGCGTTACGCGTGAACGCTTCGACAGATGACGTTGTCTAACTCGTCCTGAGCATTGGTAAAATGAACATGTTTACCAAATTTCATCAAAATCGGTCTACATTTACTTAAGTTATCGTCGCACGTTTCATGATTCGCGGACACACAGACCGACAGACAGACAGACAGACAGACCAGACAGACACGGAACCGAAAATGTTCCCTGATGTCTGAAACGGATTTCTGTCTTGGAATTTTTAAAATCGGAGGCATAAAACTTTTTTGTTCTCTAAAGTGAACACAATGCTTCCGTTACCTTCGGTAAGCTCGGAAGCAATTTATAGTTCCACATTCAAGTAATTGGATATTGTTACCGCCTTAGCGGTAATCTTAGTTTTATGTATGATTTTTATTGTTATATTATTTATTTGTTATATTATATTGTGACATGATTAATCAATGTAATATATATATATTTATTTAGTATTGTTAAAATCAGACATTCAGGATTTAGACATAGTACTAAATTTCTGTAACGTAGAGAAAATAGAACTCTTCAGTTACGGAACCAAGGCCTTGAATTTATTTATTGGTACAGACATTTAACCCCGCGCTGCGGTGGCGATAGATAAAGCTTATACCAAAACCGACTTTTTTGCAACCTTTCTTTAGTAATTCTTAAAGTTGACTTAAAAAAAAATTACCCCCTTACTTATTCTAGTTTTAATTTGCTTTGTGGTAATGAAAAATTTAATGTACATTTATTTTTATAAAAAGTACATTTCATTTTGATAAAAAGAATTACGCATAGAAGATAAAAATTAATCAATGCGAAAATCTGTCACAGTAAAGAGTAAATTGTTAATTAAAGATCTATATTTTAACAGCATGCTTCGTCCTAATTGTTATAGTTTAAGGCACACACACACTCACACACACACACACACACACACACACATATATATATATATATATATATATATATATATATAGCAAAAACTTAAGAAAGTGAGAATCTCTTGGATTACCTAATTGGAGGTTAGAATTAAAGTATACCTCTGGACTAAATAGGGGTCAGGAGAACCTGAATCGCTTCGAAAATTGACCTTAGTCTTTCTCTCTCTAATCTGAAAATACCAACTATTTGAAATTCGGCTCGAATTTCCCAGTTTCAACTTCTTTTTTTTTATCAAAAGTCCTTTTTGTACAGCAACAACCCCGAACTTTTGCCTTTATTTCGCTTCAAACTCCTGGGTTTTTTGTGTCATTGGAACCGGTAAATAGCTTGCTTTCCAGCATTAATTTGAAATCCAAGCTAAAGGAAAAAAAAAATAAATAAAAGCAACTTTAAATTAGTTTTATTCCAATAATCAATGTTTTCCAAAAATCGAAAAAACATTGACTTTATTTAGAACTTTCAGCTTCTTGCCAGAGTCTGATGGTTACCCAGGATCAGAATATTCCTAAAATGCTTCCGAGCTTATCGAAGGTTGGAAACATAGTGATCGTTCTGAAGAGAAAACTTTTCTTATGTTCCCGATTTCAAAAATTCCTAGACTGAAATCCATTTTAGACTTAGGGTCATTTTTGGTCTCTTCTCTTTGTGTCAATCTGTCCATTTTTTTGCGAACCAACATATCTTATAACTATTTGCTCGATTTTGAACAAATTTGGTTAGTGTCATAATTAGCCCAATGTGTTTTGTTAGTTGTTTGGTCCGATATTATGTTCAACCTTCTACGTTTATTGCTTTTTCCTCCACCTTCAATTTTTTTTATTAATGCTTATATCTTTAAAAGTAATTGGATTAACTATCGAAAGTAATGCATAGATGGCCCCATCTTAATTTCAATCGTCACATTAAATATTTCTAAATTGATTCATTATATACAAAAATAAACCAAATTATCTTTGTAATCTTAATTTCTTTAAAACGCCGATTAGGTTATTGTATTTGGTATGATAATTTCTGATATTATATTTATGTCTGTCAAGAACTGATTTTTATGGAAAAATTTAATTTACAAATGCTTCTCTAGTATTCGGAAATTGTTACAAATAAGGGGCTTTTACATATTTTAATTAATCCACGAGAAAAGGGAAACAACTTTGTGACATCTATATTTTCGTTTAGCAAAATAATTTAAATGTTTTTTTAGGTAGTTTTTAAACCTTTCAAATTAAAAAATAAAGCACTAAAGGAAAATATTCTGCCAATTAGTGTGGCACATGGGTTTTCTCTAATCCTATTACGTGTCCTATAATAATGTTATGATTTTACAACCCATTATTGTCTAATTTATTTAATCCCCCCTCCCCTTTGCTTCTAAGCTTACCGAAAATAGCGGAAGCTATGTGATAGTTCTGATCGTTCGTTTCATTTAATAAATTGAATAATTACAATATAAGTTATTAAAGTAATTTCTATACGGAAAAGTCTGCCTGAGAGCTTGCATTAAACAATAGTTATTTATGTAACTAGGCAGCAAAATGGAATTTTGCTGACAAGTTTTTAAGTTTTAGTTCCGAGCCAAAGGCGAGGATAGGCTAAACAAATTTACTGCAGAGGCGAAGCCGATGCAGAAAATTTACTATTTTACTGACGAGGCGAAGCCGAGTCAGGAAAATTACATGTTGACTGACGAGGCGAAGCCGAGGCAGGCAAATGTTAATTACCTGCTGAGGTGTAACCGAAGCAGGTAATCTTTAAACGAGTCAGGAATGTTTCCTTTGCTGCATAGTTACATACAATATTTTATCTACTAACGGCAGAAGAATTACAATAATTATTATATTACCTTTTCAATATATAAAAGATTTAAAGAAATTAAAGTTGTAAAAAAAAACGAAAGTTTGAGTCATCAAGAAAACAAAACAAAGGCAAAACAATTTAGTTTTGCCACTTTTTTTATTAACAACTGTTTTTTATCTCATTTTTAGAGTTTTTTTTTTTTTAAATAATCATTGTAAAATAGTAAAATATATTTGTCACTATAATTATTTAAGTTATTTTCAAATAAGATATAACTATTTAGCAGAATATTACGCTTAAATATATAAAAATAAACAATGTGAGAGTGTTTATAACCTGCGATGAAGTAACCTTTTTTTAGTAAAAATTTGCTGTTGTTATTTTGCTGACACTTTGAACTTTTGCTGACACTTTGAACTTTTGCTGACACTTTGATATTTTGCTGACACTTTATTCAAAAGAATCAAGAAAAATGACATTTTGCAGACTGAAAACAGTACAACAATGCTTAATTTTGCTGCCGTGAGTAGATAAAAACTTTTGTTTAGAAAAAAATAAAAAATAAAAATAGTTTTACATAAGTAAGTGACTGGGCTTCTTTGGTGAATTTATTTACTAGATTAAAATTGTTTCTTATTAAAATATTTGTAATGTGGAAACCTTGGACTGAAAATGAGCCAAAGTATTTGAGACGTAGTGAAGCATAGGCCGGACACTGCAAGAAAGAGATTTTCTTCTTTCAACCCTAAAGCACATGGACACTATACTATCCTTATCCAGCCAGAGCATAGACTTAAGATTGATTAATTCACCTCTTAATTTAAATAAAAGTATCAAGTCCGAAAAATTAACAGACCTGAAGTTTGGACTGTAAAACCTACCATCATCAGACTTTTGAACTAGAGTTCAAAAGATATAATAAGAATCTGATAAATTTCTTGGCTTGGTTTACTGACGCTTCCGCCGATAGATTTCCGATGATAGATTTCTTAATTAAGGAGTTATTCTTAATTAGGAGGATATTCTGAGGATATTCTTAATTAGGTTATTCTTAATTAGGAGTTAATTCTTAATTAAGCTAATTAAGGAACTAAACTGGGATATCCACACGGCTTTATTTTTTAGGGTGAAAAGAAGTTTTGAACTCTTGACGAAGGTCATTCCACGTTTCGAACCAAAACATTATTTTGTTTCTACAATCTCTTCAGAACTTACTCCGGGATAGCGGTGAGGTGGAAGGTCTGTTACTGAGTTACAATAATCTGTATGGAGTTTGAAGGTGCACAAAAATAACGGGTTTGTTGGAGTCTCACTATTAAGCATATAAGTAAGAGTAGATAATAAGGAGGAAGAGAAAAGAGTTGTTTTATAAAAAAAAATCGTTTCATTTTTTTTTTTAAAACTTCATACCTACAATTACTCCAAACTTGGGCAGCGTAACAAGTAATGGCTCTAGAGACAGAATTAAATATTTAAATGATGAATCAAGAGGCACCTCTTGTTTAGAAACAATACTCCAAACTGTAGGTTCTTTTCTTGCAACAACAACTTGTTTCTTCAGATTCTCGTGGAGAGAACTTGGAAGTCAAAACATCAATACTTGTTGCGATTAACTGCCTCCATTTGTTTGCCATTATAAAACCAACGTTCTTATGAACAAAGCTTACCTCTTCTAAAAACAACTATCTTGAACTTCTGAAGATCCAATGAAAAATATCACTGACTACAGTAATTAGCGACTATGTTGATATTTCTTTGTAAGGGGACAGAGTTGTCACTAGTTTTGATTAGTGACAATCCTGTCCACAATAGAGCAAGATCCTCACAGTAGAGCAAGATATTGATCCCAGTAGTACCTACTCATGGGGCCTGGGTGGCTAGAGGGCTATCCTTGCGATAAGGCAAGTTAGGCAGTCTCGAGCAGGGTCAGAAGATGGATGGGTGACCGCTTCTGACCACAGCTCCCCATTTAATGTCCACCAGCAAAATAAAAAAAAAAATAAAAATAAAGCACCTACTCCAATACCACCCTCTAAAATTGCAGGCAAGTTGTTAAGATATATAGAAAATAAAATCGGACTACACAGCCTTGTCTTTCCTTAAAAGAAACTGAAATATTTTTCCTCCAACTGCATACACTGAGAAAAAAATGTTATATGAATATTTAACGTTCTTCGCTTCTGCAGTAGGCTCCTATTTCTTATTATATCTATATGTATTTATTTATTTATTTTTATTTATTTATTTTTTTATACATTTTTTTTATTTTTTATTTTTTTTATTTATTTATTTTTATTTTTTTT
>KZ653245.1:62033-78753 GCA_001010745.2 Gerris buenoi | reverse complement strand
TTTATTTATTAGTAATGTTATACTTCACCTAAAGCACATCCGTCTTGTAATATTTTGTCTTCTTGTTACTTTTTGTTTTATTTCCACCTTTTTAAGAGTCTTGCCTTTTGTTAATTTTATTTTATTGATTGTGAATTGACTGTTTTTCGTGTTTTTTGTCTCGGTTTTCCTTTTTAACCTTTTGATTAGTTGTTATTTTATTAATGTTTGTTCAGGCACTGATGATGTTTAGTGGTTGAAAGCTGCTTTGGAAATAAAATTATTTCACGTGGAATGACTTTTCTTTCTTCATTTAATGATGACCTCTACTAACGCTTCATATCCTAATTCGCATACACTGAGGTTGAGAATAATGACTCTAAACAACCATTTTGACAAACTTTGTTGAAATGCCTAGATTATACAATTTTAAAGAAAGAGTAAATTAGTTAACATTGTCAATAGCAGCCTTAAAATCTATATAAAAAAGTCCAGACTTTTCCCAGGTTTAGCTAGAGTAAGATTAATTGTGTTGGAAAGAACAAAAAAGGTTGTCAACCGTAAAATTTCCGTCGGAATCCTGCCTGGCACTCACTTTACAGATTATTATTTTCAAGGAAGTTTGTTATTTTTGCAGAAAGCAAAGCTAAAAACATTTTTGCGATCGTATCAATGTATGAAATACCACGACAGTTAGAGACAACACTTCTATCCGTTTTTTAGGGTTTCGTTGGTTAAACCAAAAAAAAGAAACCCTTATAGTTTCGTTCTTGTGTCTGTCTGTCTGTCACTCTGTACGGTTCCAATAACTTTTGAACCAAAAGAGATAAAAGCGTGAAACTTACCAGTATTAAAGATCTTTTTGACGCGCACACAGGAAAAATATAGAGAACTCAAAATAATCAGCTGTTCAAATTCAAAATGGCGGATAATTCACATCGCTAGAATTTTTTATTTTTTTAAATTTTGAGTGGGGTATCAAATGAAAGGTATTGTAGAGGAGATTACAAATATATATACCACTTAGGGTTAGTGTTTCTTTTTCGGCGCTTATTGTTAAATAACATCAAACATTTTTGTTTCCCCACCCCCCTCCTCCCCCTTACTTATTTTGTTTCACAATACCAACGAAACCCCTTTTTACGTGAGAATTCACGCCTTACCAATTTTTTTTATGTAATTGGTTTATGATAGACTAGCAAATGAGGTTGAAACTGAGCAAATTAATATATTATATAGAATTAGAAAAAACGATTTATCCCCGTACCTGGCATAAAATTGTTTTAACGTGAAAAGGTTTCCAAATTACTATGTAATTATTATGTACATATATTTTTTTTAATTCAATTTTAATTTTTTTTTTAACTCAATTTAATTTTTGAGGTCTATTTTATATTTAAATACACGGATACACCAAAAAGGTATTCAAAATTTATAAAATAGTTTTTTTTATGAATCATACAAAAAAGCCAAGTTCATATCCAAACCACAAGAGTTTATCGAAACAATCCGAAAAAAAAACAGGAAAATGAAATGTTGATTTAACCGCACCTTTCAATTCAAATAACCGAATATACATTCCAAAACCATTGGTTTCAATTTTTTTATTTTGTCTCTCTTGCTTGCACCCGGACTCTTTTGTCGTCGTTTTGAACAATAGGGGTTACGTGGGAGTTGTCTCAATAAATAAATGTAAAAATGACCTCCACATCCCTCTAACATCGTGAGGGTTAACCATTGTATTTCAACCTATTGGAGGGCCTAATCAATTGTGGACCAAACGTTTTTTTCTTTCCAACTCAAAAAATTACTCGATTCTATTTATGAGTCACTATAATTCATCTACTCTTTTTACATCTTTGTTTCTGATTTTTCTTTCAATGTTTTCCTCTCCCGACTTCAACTTTATTTATTTATATTATTTATTCTCTTTTTGTCATTAATAAACTCACACACATATGCGCGTGTGTGTTTGTGCATGCCAAATATTAATAAATCATCATTCCTTTTAATACACTACATGAAATGATTTGGCCAATTTATATTTTGTTTTTTTATCCCTGCATATCACTGTGTTATATACTCACAACGCAATTTATTATTCGCTTTCATTTTTCTGATATTAAAAACTCATTATATCGTGTTTTCGATTCTCTTCAAATTTGGTTTTTTATACTCATTTAAATGATGTATTCTTTGTGCTCATTTTTTTTCCAAATTATTTTAAACTCAAAATTTTTTTCTTTTATTATATTCATCTCTTTTAATTATATTTATAATTGTGTTGCGTTTATTATGTATGATTACAAATTTCTCGATAAATAAAACTAATTAAGAAAGTAAATGTAATTATAAATATATTAAAACCATCCGGAAAAATATGTATTTCGATGTGAAGTGGAATTTGGACTTTTTGGAAATTTCGAAAAAAAAAAAAATATATATTTATAATATATATTTTTTATTGGCAAAATACGGTTTTTTTTTTTTTTTTTTTTAATTTTGGCCTTTTCAATGTATTTATATGTTTACAGTCCGGTTTAGTGGCAATAAAATACATCATCAGAAGTTTGTTTATGTGTTTTGAGAATATCAGACCCATAAAATAGTTCAAAGTAGGCTTTTTAGCATTTTAAAAACACCATAAATAGGGTACTACTTTACTATACAGTGTGGCCTGCGGACCCTCGTTGTGTGCTCACTAGCACTCACTTGACCTGTTTATTAAATTAAGCATTGGTAGCTATACTTTCTCATGTTGTATTCAGGCAGATGAAGTATTATGATCGCCCAAAAAATCGATTATGATATATTGATTACTTTGTATATGAGAAAGTTTTGAATTTTTTTTTTCTTCATTTTCTGTTATTTATTTAGAACCGGGGACCGAGCGCCCTTGGCGCTTGAAAGGAAGAGCTATTTTTTAAATGTGCTAGAAAAATAAAGAAACAATTTCATTTTTAGGCATATTATTAAATATGCTTGGTTATCCAATATGTATAAAGTCAAAAGGTTTGAAATTAAACTTTATTTAATAATTATATAGTCCAGTTATTTTAGTCATAAATATGGCTTCTGTTCCTGAGCTTCAGCTATTTTTTTGTTTGCTGCATTTTGACTTTCCAAAAAACATATTGAAAATAGGCAACATGAGCGTGATCGCGTTAATAGAATTCAATACTCTTTTGATACTTCCTACTTTCGGATTTTTATTAGCCAAGTTAGTTCAAACAATCACCAAACCACGTCTTGATTACAATGTGGGTTTATAAATATTATACGTATATATAATTTAGCAGTGTCTCACCGACGGCAGCATCGACTTATACTTCTAACGATTTGTTATTGTTAAGGCAACCATATTTATTCTAAAATAAATGAAAGTTTGTTTTGAATAGGGTGTCTTCAAATAGATATAATAACTTATCAAGATAGTTACCGAAAATTTTATCAAAACTAAACATTATATTTATTTAAGCGGCCCACACACTAACAGTTTAACTGAAGTTAATGATCTGACAGTCCTCGGAGCTTGGCCACACACTCGTCAGTTTTTCTTAAGATGACGGACTGCAGTCGGAGGTGAACTGTAGGTGTGTGGAGGGTAGAGGCGATGATCGGATGGAAGGAGAGACGACAGTCCGTGGACTGTCAGGCCTGTGCCTCAAGGACAAAGTCACCCTACACTATCAGTCGGCCTGCAGTCGTGTAGAGTGAATCGTCTTTACTTTGTTTATTTCCCTCCGTCGGACTGCAGTTAAAAATCGACTGATCTCGGCCTGCAGGCGCTCATCGCAAAGTGTGTGGCGCATACAGGCACAGATCTGTAGTTCTTTACGATTGCCTGCAGGCGGTGGACTGTTAATGTGTGGTGGTCTGAGATTTTGGCCTTACGATAATCGTATAATCGGCCTGCAGTTAAACTGTAAGTGTGTGGGCCCCTTTAGATTATTATATTTTTAAATAATTGTTATGTATTGAAAGCTGTCACTTTTGATTATGACATGTGTAAACAATCCGCTTTTTTTCACAGTGAGCCAACCCGTGTTTTTGTTTACCTTATAGGTTAACTTTTTTCCGCATCTGTATTTTTTAGTTGTACCCGTACAAGGCCAAAACCTTATCAATTCCCTTGATATTGGGCTCATTTTTCTTCTCTCGCCGTCCCCTACACGGTACAAAGTTTTTTGCTTTTATAAGTTAAAGATTACATACATTTATTTTTTTTATATAGGTGAAATTGTTTTACAATTCACATTACCTTGTTTATTATTATTTGTTTTCTTTTCTCTCAAAAAACACACAAAAAAATAAATTAAATTAAATTAATTAAATAATGGCTTATAAAGCATAAAATTAATAAAGTACGTGTTATGATGCGAGGAAGCCATGTGCTACAATAATTGGCAGTCTATTTATGATCCGTATTATCTAGGCTTTTGAAGATGTGAAATGCCTCAAATACTCTCCTATACTTAGTATTATTTTCATACCCAAGAATTTTGGTATTGTCAAAATCAAACTTTTGACCAGTATTAAATGCGTGCATGGTTAGTGCAGTTTTTTTTATTTTTAATATGATTCATAATAAAGTTTGTGTGACGTTTTGATGTATGATTTGTTACAATTTTTGAAGTCAATGATATAAATTAAATCATATTTATTATCTTTAATAATCTTGTCTCATATTGCTGTAAACTTTATCCAACAATTTATCCTTAGGTTAAGTATCCTTAGGTTAATTATCCTTAGGGCAATTTTAACGTGTTCACAATAATTATTTTTTGTGAAGTCCTCGGATATAGTTGAGGGTTGTTGAATACTGCTGTTTATTATATGATTCTCCTATAGTTTGTGAATTTATATTTATCATGTATACTTATAATTTCGTATTAATTATAATTTATTTCACATCTTGACATCCATTCATAAGACGAAATTGGCTAGATGACAATTTTCGGACATAAGTAATATGCTCCTATTTTATTTACTTATTCCTTTCTTGTGATACTTGATATAATTACATCAAGTTAATGTAGCCGTTGATAAACATTTTGCAATACAAATTATTTTTTAAAATCAAACCATTAAATAAATTTTAAAGACTTTATAAAAAATGTTATTGCTTATTTTAAATTTTTTATTTTATCTGCACTTAATTAAACAAATTAAGCCTAGCCCAGGAGTAATTGTCATTGGAGTGGAATTGAATGCCTGCAGATGTAAGGTTACGGAATAAATTATAGCCTTATGGTGCACTGCGGGAAGAATTAAAAACCTCAGTCTTACGATTGCTCTGTTTGCTTAAAAATGTTTCAAACATTTTCTAATAATAGTTCGTGGGATTTTCTTTCATTGCTCTCCTGTTATTAAAATATTTGAATGCTAAGTTCTTTGATCTTAAAAACAGCTTCTAAATCACATGAATAATTAGCTTTGTTCTATGTAAAGGGAATCGATAACGAAATTTTATTATTTCACCTTATTCTTTCATAGAAAAAAAACCCTAGTAACAGTAACAAGTACTTATTTGATTGCAGTAGGCATATATAGTATTTAGAGAAGTAAAGATTAAAGAAATATTTTTAAAAAACAAAAAATCCATCCTATTTAATTAAAATCGTATTCTATACACCCTGATGTATTCAAGCTCATTTAAATTGCTTAAACAAATTCAACAATATTCCGCAATTACTTATAAGAATGGTATTTTAGTAATAATTAGTAAGGTTATACTAAAGAATATTTTTATTTGTATAGCATAATTAATTAATGTTTATATTTTTAAATATGTTTTTTTTTCCGCACAATCTCTATTCTTTTAATTAAATTTGACACTTTTTAGGGTTTTGTAGATACTTCTCAAAACCCTTATGCCGAGGGTGATGTCCGTCTGTCCGTCGCTCTTTGGTTCATAGGGCCCGAACCATTTAAGCTAAAATGCTGAAATTTGAAACACTGGCGTAACTTCCGGGCCCAAACACAGGACATATACACAAAAGTTAAAAATTTAATATGCGCATGCGCAATTCGAAAAAATGCGGTAAAGTCAAAAATTTAGATTTTATTTAATTTTCGATACCCCACTATCAAATGAAAGCTGGATGTCAGTCAATGGAAATCAATGGAAAGACTGGATGTCAGTCTGTGTGTATATGTATGTATATATATAAACACACAGACTTTCTCTCTGTCTGTTATTGTCAAGCATAACTCCCACAGTTTGTAAGCTAGACAATTGAAACTTAGTACAAACATCAGTCTCTACATTTAATTCCGGAAAATCACAAATTTGTAACGTCACTAACCCATTTTACTAATTTAGGACAGATTTAATTAACGGGGAGGGAAATTAAATAAAATTTGACTTATAAATAGGTTTGAATAGCATAAAATAATTAAAGTATACGAAATAGGACGCGAGGAAGCTATGAGTCACACTCTAATTGGTAGAAAAACAAGATATACTTTGTTAAGAAATTAAGTTGACACACTTAATGTTTTAGTAAAGCTTATCTAATTTAATCCCTCAAATGATAAGTAAAAGAGTAAGGTGAGTTGACATAATTTTCGTTATCTTCAAATTAAAACTACATATTCCTATTTAAAAATCAAGAGTGTGTAATAATCGCAAAGAAATATAGACATCAGTGGGACTAAGAGATTCCTTTAGTTTAAAAAATAAAGGTCAAGGGTTCTTCTTTTAAAAGAAGAGTTTTTTTTTTTTAATTTATACTTTTGTCAAGTGGAATAAATGTTCTTTTTGATTTATGGACCCGTATTAAATGTATAAACGCTCTTTCATTACTTACATGATTTACTCTTAACTAAATTAATTTCTCTCTCGAGCCGGAATATATATGGAGCGTAGATTTAATTTGGGCGTATTAATTCAAGAAAAAGGGTTGTCGAGAGGAGAGGTAGTGGAAAACCTGGGGGTTTTTGGGTGAACGAGGTCCCTTGAAGGTTTTCCTTGCCCAGCCTCCTCTGTGCACTATGTCCAACCCTGTGGAAAGATAAATACATCGTATTAGTCTCTTTCTCTCTCAGTTCTCCGACTCTTTGCAACTTTACCCCTTCCACAGAGATGGTCTGACCATAAAGAAAAATTTAATGTTTGTGGTATCTCATATGTGCCGGAGAGCTTTACTCGTCACTGATAAAGGAGAATCATTGTAACAGTAAAATATGTTTCTATAATACTGTTTTTGATTGCGTTTAAGAAATGCAAAAAATATTCAAGAATTTTGTTGGGTAAATCTGCTGTATTCTCCGAACTTTTGTTGTTGTTACATTTTAAAAGTTGGTTGCTTCCGAGATTACCGAAGGTAACGGAAACCACGTGATCGTTCTGAAGAACGATTATTTTTTTGGTCTACGATTTCAAAAGTTCCAAGACAGAAATCCGTTTCAGACATCAGGAAACATTTTTGGTCCCGTGTCTGTGTGTTGCTCTATTTTTGGGAACCATCATATCTTATAAACTACACGTCCGATTTTAATGAAATTTGTATGATAGATCATGATTTGCTCATTATTGGTCCTATATAGGTTTCAACCTTCTGGGCTCATGTGTTTCTCTTATACATCCACACAAAGATACATTTATTTATGTCTGCAGCTTCATAAGTACAAATCTGATTTGTATGAAACTTTTAATAGTTCATCAAAAGTAACCCGTAGATAGAAATTAGTAGTTTAATTCATGTAAAAATCAAAACAATTTTGACAGATTAAAAAAAACGGGAGAAACAAACAAATTAGACAACAATTGACTGTAAAAGCATAAAATCAATAAAATACGTGATAGGGTAGGAGGAAGCTATGTGCCACACCAATTGGCAGTCTATTTTTTACATTTCTCCTTTTTAGGGTTTTGCAGATACTTCTCAAAACCCTTATGCCGATGGTGATGTGTCCGTCTGTCCGTCGCTCTTTGATTCATAGCGCCCGAACCATTTTAGCTATAATGCTGAAATTTGAAACACTGGCGTAACTTCCGGGCCCAAACACAGGAGAAATACACAAAAGTTAAAAATTAAATATGTGCATGCGCAATTCGAAAAAATGCGGTGAAGTCAAATTTTTTTTTTTTTTAATTTTCTGAATTTACTATTTAATTTAATTTCTGAATTTAATTTTCATTTACTATTCAGCAAATGAAAGCTGCTGAATAGTAGATTACAAATATATGAATACTTTTTTACATTTTGCTTTCCTTATTGGTAAAAAAAATCCAAATATACCCAAAATTCCCCCCCCCCCTCAACCACTATATAACAGCTGGTCGTAAAATTTCTAAATAATTCATACTAATACCCTATTGTAGGGTGATGCAAATTCCAGGAGTTCATCCCAAATTTTCACAAATTGCCAATTTTAAGGCGCAAAAATTAAAAATGCTACCAAAATTTTATTTTTTTTAAATTTTGAGTTGGGTATCAAATGAAAGCTCCTGAATAGTAGGTAACAAATATCTGAATACATTTTTAAATTTTGCATTCCTTATAGGTTAAAAAAATCTAAATATACCCAAAAAAAATTCCCCCCCTCCAACCCACTATAGATCGGCTGGTCCTAAACTTTCGAAATAATTCATGCTAATACCTTATTGTGGCGCGATAAAACTTCCGGGAGTTCATCTTAAATTTTTAAAAATTGCCAATTTTTGGCGCGAAAAAGTGAAGTGCGCCCAAATTTTTTTTTTTTAATTTTGAGTTGGGTATCAAATGAAAGCTGCTGAAGAGTAGGACACAAATATATATATGTTTTTTTTAAATTTGCATTCCTTATTGGTTAACTAGGTGTGCAATGTTTGCAATATTGAGCTGAGCGTGCATTTTTATCATATTATTTTTTTTTTTCCTTTTTTTTTTCAACTTTACCAATAGAATGACCCCTCATAAATGAAAATATGACCAAAGTTAACATAACAACAATAACTGTACTCTTAGAGAGTTTTCCAATGACATGCATCTTGAAGAGCATACACAATTTTAACGATTTATACCTTTTGAAGAGCGCATACACTATTTTAGCGGATCAGTTCATCCGTCCTGGAGAAAACTTTTGTACCCTGTACCTCGTACCCCTATGTACCGATTTGGACCATTTCAGATTTATACCTTCCTGTGGTTCGTCACTATGACCGTGCCGAATTTTGTGCGGATCGGTTCAGCCGTTCAGGAGGAGTATGCATCCGAAAATAATGCAAAATGTAGTATAAGCTCCTGAATAGTAGGTAACATATATCTAAATACATTTTTAAATTTTGCATTCCTTATAGGTTAAAAAAATCTAAATATACCCCAAAAAAAATTCCCCCCCTCCAACCCACTATAGATCGGCTGGTCCTAAACTTTCGAAATAATTCATGCTAATACCTTATTGTGGCGCGATGAAAATTCCGGGAGTTCATCCCAAATTGTCAAAAATTGCCAATTTTTGGCGCGAAAAAGTGAAGTGCGTTCAAAATTTTATTTTTATAAAATTGAGTTGGTATCAAATGAAAGCTGCTGAAGAGTAGGACACAAATATATATATACGCTTTTTTAAATTTTGCATTGCTTATTGGTTTATTACTGATAAAAAACATTATGACCCCCCGGGGGATCGAACATCTACAAAACCCTAAAAAGTACTTGGACTAAGTACTTCCCTGTGATTTTTAACTTTTAAACAAAGGAGCATTACTCTCATCTACCTAGAAGATACAATATCACTATTAAAGAGTGTATAACCTAAATAAATTGCTCAACCTACTTAAGTGGTATTTAATAAATATTAGTTTGTGGTTAAACGATAAACTGGCACTTTTTTTTGGATTTTTACTCCCCTATGTTGTTTTTTTTTTTTTTTTAATTATAAATGACTTTGACTTAATAACTATTAAGACAAAGGGATGCTTAGTCTAATATACTTTGGGACTTGGGGACAAAGAAATATCATACTTCTGTTTTTATTGGGGAGTAACTGTCTAAAGAAGAACAGTCCGTAAACCTTCTTTAGATTGTTACTCACCGTTGTTTCTTTTATAAGGGCAGTAACAATCTAAAGATGTGCCAATAAACTATTACATTTTACTCGTTGAATTCTATAATTCGCATATTTGTTAGACGTTAAACCTATTGATTTGTTGGACTTATGTGTTAAACTAATATATTTAATTAAAGGACTTCAAAGGATTTTATTATTAGCCTGTATTATATTTTAGTGAAAAATATCTATCTATATTATTAAAAAAGTTTTGTTAACAAACGAGTTCAGTGAGAGTGCTATACAAAATCTGTGTGAAAGGAGAAAAAGGGGGTAGTCCGTGAGAAAAGAGGGTGCTTGAGAGTGACATACTAAACTGTGTGTAGAAAGAGTGAGGGTGATTAGAGGGGTAAGGGAGAACTTGAAAGGTGGTATATCAGAATGTCGGAGAGACAAAAAAAGTAGATAGTAGCGTGCCTTTCCCCACTATTCAGCCACTCTCCTACACTATATTAACACATCTTCACCTCACCTTCTCGTTCCATAATTATGCACACACCTTGCAAATCGCTAAATCAGTCTTTTCAGGAATTTTCTCAACAGTCCTTTTCAGTACTTTCTATAGCTAACGTAATTTTACAGCATATATGTTTTTGTCAACATTGAAAAGAAACATGAGATCAATTTTAATGCTTCACTCTAGAGCAGCGGCCGCTTTTCGGGGGTTGACGAGCGAAGCGAGTAGGGGGTGGAGCCCCCTAGTATCATTATAAAATCAATTTCAGTAATGAACATACCTGGTAAATACTTGGATAAAAATTCGAATTCAGTTTCAAAATATGTATATATATTGAGCATGCATGCTTCTCCAGTGACAAAGAAAGCATAAATGTATCACGCCTTATAACTTAAGTGGCAGTGAAAACGTTGGTGATACATTGAAAATAACATTTCTGTATACGATTTTAGAGAAGATACACACATAAATGGGTGTTTCACGGTCTAGTAAACATACACATTTAACATAGAACAACCTATCTCTATACCCTATACCTATCCCATGCTGGTACAAGTAAAATGAAAGCATGAGCATAATGTGTTCATGCTTGGGAAAGCACACTTATATGTTTGATGTAACCCTTACAGACAAGCCATTGACCGAAAATCCTCCTTTTCTTAATGTATAAGAAAAAGGTTCTCTTTCGATGCAATATCTATACTTATGTAGAGTATACGCTTACATTAATATTTCTCCTATTGTCTGTAAACTAATTTTTATACTTTTTTTTAAAAAAAAGCATATTATATCCATTATTGCTTCCGAGCTTACCGAAGGTAACGGAAACTATGTGATCGTTCTGAAGAACGAAACATTTTTAGGTCTCCGATTTCAAAAACTTCGATTTCAAATATGAACCGTCAGCTCTGTTAAACTTTTGCTAAATTGATACTTGAGTTCGTGTATAAAATCAAAACAATTTTGACAGGTTAAAAAAAAAAAAAAACAGGGGAAACAATTAAACCAATTAGACAATAATGGCTTGCAAAAACCAATAAAGTACGTTGGTAGGATGCGAGGAAGCTATGTGCCACACCAATTGGCAGTCTATTTTTTATATATTGGACTAAAAGATGTGTGTTTGTGATTTGTTGATTCTGTAAAAGATAAGGAGCCGTACTCTGAACCAATTTAAATGAAATTTAGTATATACACATTCAGTAGGGAAATTATTTTGAAGCTTATTAATAGAGGTTATTATATTTTCTATAATTTGTTTTTTTTCTAAAAACAGTTTTGCGATTTTATAAGCATAGATACATTGAGGTCTATTGTAAGGTATATACATATACATGTGTATATAAAACTAGAAAATCTAAACATAGCAAGCTTAAATAGGGGATAATTTTGGATATTGTAGAGCTGGTGGTTGTTAAATTCCGAATCGATTTCACAAACACCATAAATTTATTTTAAGTTGGGTCAAATCTTTTAAATGTTATTATTCATTCTTAAAGTTTTTACATACGCTGGAATATTATTGATTTTATAACAAGCTTAATCATTTTTTTTTTTTTTTTAATTATTTGATTTTGAAGTGTCGTCGAGAAAATAATTAATGATTAAATCATTAATCTTAATCAAAACTTAAGTTTCAAAACAATGTTCGCACTGTCTAAATAAGATTGATAATCAGATTATTCTGTTATGAAAATCTGTATAGAAACCTCTTTAGGTTTTTAAAGTACGATACTATAAGCCTATAAAATATAGGGGTTTATAATCTTAAGTTTTTGGTTTTTTTTTAAAGCAAAAAAAAAATTAGTTTTTTTAGTTTGAGGGTAAAAAAAGGGGGGAATCGATCATTTATTTATTTATGTGTGTAAATCCGGCATCACTTATTCCTAAAGGGCCAAAAAAACTTTATTAATAATGTAGCTGGAAGGTAAACCAAACAAATTACTTTAGGAAGCTGATTAAAATCTCGGCGACTCTTTCAATGGATAAAATTAAATCTGAAAAGGGGTTTTTTGAGTGGAGCCTTTGCCCCTGAAATCTTTTTTTAGGGTTCGCTTCAGTTTAACCGGCTGAAAATTGCGTGAAATTTATATACATAACGTAGTGCTCCGATTTTCCCTTTTTATTCTCTCTCTCTCTTTGTAGGTTCAGTTAGATTTTCAGGGACGCAAGGAGGGGGTAGGAGATGCCCTGAATAGAGGAAGAACCCCCCTAGAATTCTATTTCCTTAGCGAAAAAGGGCCCTCTTTTTTCAAAAAGAGTTTTCCAAGGGTAGGCTCTTATTCAGTGGTATGCTTTCCCCTTGGAGGAAGTGTAGAAAGTATTCAGGACACAGTCCCCGAAAAAACCTTGGGTAGGAAATAAGTTTCAACAAGTTTACCCTTTCCTAGCGTTGATAAGCCAATGTTGAAATAGCCGTGAGGAAGTAAGTTAAAAGGGAAATAGTCTAAACTGGCTACAGAGTTTGCTCTTTAAAAGGAATTAAACTGTTTGCTTTCTCACTCTTATAGTAAGAAGAAAGCATAGGAATCGTATACAAAATTTAACATAGAGTTTCAACCATGTTAAACTCGTTTCTGCTGTTTCTTAAACCTTCTTTGACTATTTCTAGCCTATGGTTCATCTAACTCCTTATAATCCGCACTTAACTATCTTCCCCGGCATGAAAAATAAAAGCAATTCATGCAATTGAAATTAAATTTTAATGAATTAGATACAAAGAAACGTAAAATAATGCGTTTGGTGCAGTGTGGAACTATTTGAGTTACAGTATAAAATAATTTGTCTCCCCCTTCACATTATTTATTAATGTTCGGCACTCGGCACTGAGTATGGCTTTATAAAAGCCGAAAGCGGCTTTGATAAGTAAACAAGTATTATTTTACGTGGACAGGTAGTTTCTTTGTATCCACTAATATGACCTCCATCAACCTTTTAATGAATTGTTTATGTTTAAGGCTATATCAGATTTTTAGATCCTCTGCCTGACATTGAACCGATTTTAACGAAATTTGGTGTATAATATTTTCAAATAACTCCTAAACCGTGGTGAAATCGATAAATTAATTTTACTTCTAGACTCATTTAAGAACAAAACTTTACTGGAATCTGGTAATAATAATGGTTTTCTGTTTACAGTGCATTAATTATTCTTATTATCTAAATTTTTATACACTGTATAAAGTACAGGCCTGAAGATGAAATATATTTATGCATTTATGTATAAATTGATCTAACACTTTTTTCACTCTAATCGACCCAACATTTAAAAGCATCTGTACTTACAGACCACAATATAATAAACATAATAATTATTAATACTTAGCTAATACATAGTAGTTCAAATAATTTACTACTTATTTAATTTTTTAATGGGAGTGCTTTTAATGGCATTAAGTATATAGTGCAATAAAGTATTTTAATAACATTAAAAAGATATAATTTAAATTCATACTTTATAATGATAAAAAAATGTAATTTTTAATGTATATTACATAATCTAAATTTGTTATGGACTTCATTGCCTTTTTTCTAATAACAGCAAATGCATAGTACTTTACTATTTAAATTAAAGGAAAATTAATGTAATATTTTAAAAGTGGTGGATTCGGTAATAATGAAGGGTTAATCAAAATGATTTAATGACTTCTATAATCTAATGCCATCGGCTTATAATTATATGTGGTTTAATAAAAAAAAGTCTACCAATATTACATATAGCACATAGCTTATAACATACTACAATATACACACACATATACAGCTTGTCTTATCACTGGACTGTTTGTGAATAATGAGAGTGTAATAATGTGTAATGGGCTTATCAAAATATTAGTGTCTCTAAAATAATCAGTTGATACGTGAGAGGAAACATTTATTTAAATTTCTTAATTATCGGACAAGAAAGTAGTGTTAATACATGAGCTCAAAAATGTATCCTGGTGTATTATACCCATTTTTGTTGTGGAACTTTATGCCTTTAGAGACAATTTTTTTCAGAATGGATTAATCTCGAGATTAAAAACGACCCAATGTTACCGCCATAAAATGTTATTAGAATTTTGAGACGTTATCGATCCAACTTGTTATTGGCCAAAATTGTAGTTTCTGATCCCTCTTGCATATTAAATTCATAGAACTGATAATTTTCTCCCCTCAAGCCTCTGTTATTATTAGATCGATTTTGGTCATAGCCTCCGGGGTTTAAACCCTTTCTCTGATCCAGTAGAAACTTCAGTTCTGGAATTTTCATCTATTGAAAATTTCTCTTCGACTTTGTAACAAGCCGGTTTATGATAAAATTACCCCATACTTTGGAAAATGTTATCAAATCTCACTTGTATTTTAATTTTACCTTCAGGATGACCCTTTTTATGTTGAAAAGTTTTAAGAATACGGCTTCGATGATCATTTCACATACCTGTAACAGATAATTTTTAGGATATTATAGAAATTATGTTTATTTCAAGTAGGGAAGAGAGAAAAAGTTATGATATAATATTGGTTCAGAGGGACTAAAATAAGAATGTAAGTCTTTTCTTCCCTGAACTCAAAACGGAGGGAGAAAAAGTAAAAGTATGGCGAAAAGTAAAGTAGGGAGAAAAAGAAGGATTGCCAACTTAATTATTTTATAAATATTAGAGAATGAATGGCTAATGTAGTGAGGTTGTAGAAATCAGGTTGGCGACACTGCTTTTTTGGCCTTGTTTATTATTGTTTTTAAACCTAAATAACCTTCTATTTAAGTTTATCTGCATTCTAATTTGTTTTTAATTTTGAATCTCTAATATCTGCTATTAAAAGGGCTAACAATTATTGTTATTTATTAAAATAATAAATAAAAACTGCAATGGATGAAAATGTGTATTTCTACTGGAGATAAAATATTGTATATACCTCGGGAGTAAAGTGCTATTAAAGTTGCTAGTAATTCCCCGCGCGATAATTATCTCCCGCGATAATTAGCCCCTCGGGAGCTAAATAGCGTTATTCCCTCGGCTTCGCCTCGGAATTTAGGTACCATGGTTCCTTTGGCTTTGCCTCAAGAACCAACTTATTCGCTCAGGGAGTCTTACTTTACTCTCTATGTGCATAAATAACTACATATTAAAATTTTACATAAATATAATTTTTTGGAGAAGTTATTTGGGTAAGTTAACTTATTATAGAGAGATTTATATTGTTTTTGTACCCTCCAAGTAAAGTGTGCGTCATACGTATGCTTTATTAATATGTATATACTCCTGCAGTTTATATTTCTTCAACAGAGTTTTAAAAAAAATTAATTCCTAAGTCTCATTTGTTTTAAAACATGGATGCTAATCAATCGGAAATAAGTATGGATTCATCATAATGACTTAGGTTTCTTATTATATGCAATTATTTTTTTTATTTTATATTTAAAAGAAATATAAATAATTAAAAAAATAATAAATCTTCCTGGGCAAGTTATAAAAATTGAGGAAGGCATGGTGAAGATGATTTTCTCCCTTTTTGCAAAAGGGGGTTTCTTTTGGGTCAAAAACTTGCGAGTGTTAGAAACTTCGTGTAAAACTCTTCGGACCCTCCACCCTAACTCGGAACTCCTACTACAATATTTTCCAGGGAGTAAGAGAGGAAAAAATGAAGAAGAAAAAAAATAATACCAGGAAGAATTTGGCTTTTGCGGTCGGAGCCTTGACTTATTCAAAAAGTTATCGATACTAAGACGGTTTTTTTTTCCTTTTTTTTTTTCACTCTCCTTTCTTCTTGTTAGGAAGTGGAAACGAGGGTTTTATGGTTACTTGGTTAGATTGGAGAAGCGGAAAGAACAATATCTTGGGATAACGGCAAAAGAAAAATTGCATGGATTTTCTAATTGGATTAAGGGGGTTACAGACTCAAGTTTTATAACGAACGACAAGTTGACTACTCGACTTGACTTTGAACTTCCTCTCTTATTTTACCCCCTTGGAGTTTACTGAAAAATATAATTAACCTCAGCTGATTGTTTCTTTGACTTACTTTAAAATTAGATCTACTACAAACTAATATATAGAATTAGATTTTGATATTTAAAAAAATATGCACCTTTATTGATATCAAAGTTTTATATAAATTAAATTTATTTGAATGTGTATACATTCAAATTAATTTAATTTATATAAAACTTTGATATCAGATATCAAAGTTTTATATAAATTAAATTTATTTGAATGTGTATACTTTCTTTGTATCTCTTTCGGTAAAAGTCTAGGTATTTTCTGTTAT
>KZ653245.1:14346-26794 GCA_001010745.2 Gerris buenoi | reverse complement strand
ATATATATATATATATATATACGTTTATTGCAATAAATTTACTGCAGTATTTTATAATTTATGGTGTGTATTACTTCTTTCATACGTGTTTTAAACTTTTCTTCCTGTATTTTTCTCCACCTTTCTTTTATTTTAAGACTATTTGTTTTTCTCAAATAAAGGAATTGTATCGTGGATTAAGTTAGTTTATGAGGAAAGAAAGTCGATGTTGAGAAAGTGTACAAGGAAAAGGTCAAAAGCAACAGGGTGCCAGTACACTGCCAAACTCAACGTGGAAAGAGGCAAACATCGGGGTTTGGGGAAGTAGCAGCTCCAAGGAGGAAATACGAGCCTTGCTAAGATACACGCTACAAATCAATATACTTTATAAAAAAAACCCTTTCGCCTTGATAGCAGTAATTCTTAAACAGTATTAGATCCTACAAACACAACAATAGCTTTTCTATTTTATACAACCTGGTAATATAATTTTTTAGGCTACAAAATGGAAAGAACAAAACAAAAAAATAAACACGTTTACTTTAGTAAATACAATCTTTGAAAATCGTAACATCTTTATGCCTTGTTGGGTTAAATAGAATTAAGCGCCGTCTAGAAATCCGTCACGGTCGAAGTGGGAGTATATGTTTTATTTTACTTTCTTATATAAGAACTAGCCGTTAGGCCCGCGGTAACGGGCAGAATAATAAATATGGGTTTAGGAAAAGAGCTGAGAGATAATTAGTTATAATTAAAATAGATATTGAAAGAGATATTTACTGTTTAAATAGTAATTTTTGTGCTCTGATATTCGTTACATTGGAATGGCGCAAATGGTTTAGTATCTGGCTTACATTCTGGAGGTCGTCGGGACTCTACTCGATTACATAAAGGATAATATATCGTGAGAAAGTATTGTGCTGATGTGACAAGTTGATTTTGACTAATTTACAACTTTAGAGGTCCCCGAGTCCGAGTCCCCAAAACTTTTGATTTTTAAAAATGTCTATTTTGTGTAAAGACGCGTGGAGGCTCAACTACTGGACCTATTTCAATGGAATTTGATATTACGTGTTCAGAAAAGTTATACCCCAAGACAAAAATCTAGACATGTTTATTAGCTATAAATTAGAGAACGCAACCACCAAAAAAAAAAAAAAATCCATTAGAATCTTCAAAGAAATAAAAAACTCTCAGCGGCTATTGCGTTTTTTTTTAATGGAAAAATTAAACAAAATTATTTCCCTGAAATATGTGCGTTTCTGTTAGAATCTTAAGAATAAAGAGGTAGCAGTAGCTATTATGATTTTTTCTTTATTTTTTAAAAAAAGGAATGAATCTAACCTTATTATTTAACTTTACTCTATTTCACGTTCACGGTTAATTTAAGGCACTTTACACTAAATCCTTATCGTTATTAACACTTTAATTAAAGGAGGACTGTTTTATCAGCTTATGTTAATGTTATAATATAACTAATTTAGTGAGGCACAATCACACAAGATAAAAGACAGGAACCTAATTACGACATATTTACTCCATTTCACGTTTAAATGTAGACAGACATTCTAAATTCATATTTTAATGATTATTACAAACAGAGGGCAGCTAGATGCATTATACTAAATCATACATTCATACTTACACACGCACACACATATATATATATCCCCGATAAAACTTTGTTATATTATATAACAAAAAAATTGTTACTTTGTATTTTTTATAAAAGTTTAAAGTGGAATTTTAGTTTTGGAGTACTAAAAAGAATATCTATGTATATATTCGTTTTCTACTTGAGAACTCTACATTTATCTAGTACAGATTGAAATACATATAACATTCATGGGAAGAAAACTAAAATTCTTCTACAATCGAAGAAAGAAATATATAATATAGGAAAGAAAGTTAAGGAGGGAAATATGAATAAAATAAGTGAAGGTAGGAAAAAGTTGTTGAAGAGTAAAAAATAAATAAAATAAAGATACTTTTTCTTCAAAGAAATAAAAAAATGAATTTTAACTTGGTTATATTTTTATCTTTTTATCGGCCTTTTTGGGATATTTCAAGTTCTATAAAAATATAATATCAACATAAATATCAAAATATAATATCAAAACATAATATCAAGCGGTGACTTTGCTTTCAACCCTTTTTATTTGTTTGTCGATCGAATGCGGTTTAGTTCGAATGTTCAAAGGTTTGCGTATTATTTTTTAATATCTTTTTTAAAAATATTAATGTTGTTTTTTTTTAACCTTTTTATTTCTTACCGTGGTTTTGAAATTGACTTAGTTGGCTTTTATAACTTTTTGGTTTTATTTGAACTTTTGATATTAGGGGGTTTGCACAAACAAGAAGGTGAAATAGGTGACAGTCAATCCTCTGAACACTTCTATCATTATTTAATTTTAACTACACTTCGGTAAATATGAATAGTGAATAACTTCTAAATAACCTTACTAAGCTGTAGTATTTTAATGTTAAAGATATAATAGGTGACAATCAATCGTCTGACCACTTCTAACCTTATTTATTTTAACCTAAAGTTGTTTAATTATGTAAAACTTCTAGATAACCTCAAAAGGCTTTAGAATTTTAATGTTTCTTAACGGATTTTTATTATAAAGTCGAGCGACTGATTTCGCATCTAATCAGCCCAATTGTAAAGACATTAAGATGTTTTGTTGAAACTAACCCATAAATGGTCTCTTATTAATTTCATATTTCTGCGTACTTTTAATACATATTTCACTGGGTATAGAAGCCTATTCAACTTTGTGGTCATTCATCATATTATAGGATGCAAATAAGCCAAGTATTGGATATAACAGGAGACATTAAATATTATCCGGCCCGTTCTCCAACTTGTGCGTTAGCACAATTGTGTATATAATGGACTGTATGGCGGGTTGATTTCTTAAGAAGTTGGTAGCGGAATATAGCATGAAAGCGGTTAAACGTCAGAGAGCGGATTCATATTCATACAAAACAAATAATTAGCGGCAATAAACTAGAACTTCGTAAAGAGACGCGACTTGCGGAGGAAGTTTTTTTTACAATCGAACGCTTTCAGAAAAGCAGCACTGGTGCTTAGCTCTCAGTAGCGAATGCGCGATAACTAATTGATAAAGATAAAGTAAACAAACTGATAAGGCGACGAGAGCAAAATAACAAATAGAATTTACCACCAAGTGCCTCACAAAATGGCAAACTATTCTTTTAATTTGATAAATTTATATTATTTTTAATAAATAACATATAATTGCAATATTTTACGACTTTTTCGTAACTCCCATACATAATTTGTTACCTTTATTCATGGTTGAATATGAATAGACCAAGAAATATATTTAGTAGTCACATTTTAGGCAAATAAATCCCCCACATTTTGACTAGTAACTTTGAAATATTGATTACCCTAGAGACTACTGATATCCGATCTTAGCTCTCAAGTTTTACTCTTAGTTATAACAAGTTTACTGCCTCTAAACCAACTCTTTAATCTAACTTGCCTAGCCTTTCATCAACATAAAGTACTATGTTTCCAGTTCAAAACTGACTTTTTTACTTTATCTTGGTAAAAAAGCTCCCAAAACAAAATAGTCTGGGATTTGATTATTTTTTTTTAATTAGAAGTTGGCATTATCCAGTGAAAAGCTTTTGCATTTATTTATTTTTATATATTGAAAATTTGTAATCTACTCTTCAGTAGCTTTCATTTGATTCAAATTAAAAAAAGTAGAAATTTGAGCTTATAGTCCAGGAGATAGCGTGCAAAAAAGTGTCTGACTAACATCCAGCTAGAATTTTGTGTATAAGTAAATGTTTTGCTACATTTTAAAAATATTTTGTCGCCTAAGTTCGTCTGCGGGGCATAGCTTGGCAATATGCATTTGAAAAAAACAAACATATCCGCCTTTTTTGGTGGGCAACTCCTGAGTACGAACTTAATTAGTAGACCAAAAATCAATTTGATGATATTTCGTCACTTAATATGTTAGTTAGTCAAGTATTACTCCAAATCAAAGAGGTCTCATATTAAGTGACCGGTTACCATCAACTTGATTTTTGTCTACTAAGTTCGTTCTCAGGATAATGAAAATCACATTGTCCACCAAAAAGGGTGGGACATGGCCGCTCTCCAACCGTTTTTTTTTGGAACGAAGTTCCTTATGGCACGTTCTTGAGCCCGGGAGTGAATCCAAAAAAAACGTCCAAAATCACCGTCACAAAATCACCGTCACGAAATCTACCGATGACAATAACTTGAGAAAAAGTTCACCGAGTTAGTTACAATTTGGTACACATGTTCATTTTACTAATGCCCAGGCTAAGTTCGTTGGACAACGTTATCTGCCCAAGCGTTCACGCGCAACGCTCGCGTAAAAAACGTAAGCTTCAAAAATGTTAAGACGGGAAAAAGTGTTATTAAGGAAGCCTGTTACTTGACTTGTTTTGTTTTTTTGTTATATTTCTCTGTTTTGACTATCTCTAATTTATACTGATAATTAATAAGTCAATTATCATCATCATCATTCATCATCTCATATTTAATCATCATCGTTAATCGTATTTAATCATCATCATTAATTTAATTTAATCGTTATTATTGATTATATTTAATTATCATCATTAATGATTCAATGTTATTTGCCATTGATTAATTGAGAGCTCTCACGTATTTATTACATTAATAAAGTTGTTTGTATGTGTCAACATGAATACACCTCTAAATTTAACTATGGAGGAAGCGATTAAACCCGTAGTGATGGATTAAGAAAGGCTTTTCTCAAAAGGTTGGTGGTCGACTAGGAGTGCATCTCACTACAATCAGCCGAGCTTTTCGGCGTTTCCAGGAGTGTGGATATGATCGACAGAGGCGAAATAGGTTCACCCGAGATGAAAACTATAGAAAAAAGATCCTAATTCAACGGCTTTTGTGAAAGCATAAAAATACAAAAGTGGTGCATTAATTTTGAGCAGGAGTTTATATGTCAAATGTCACTTATTTCAATCTAGCATTCTTTAACAATCATACTCTTTAACTAATTTTTTTATCTTATATTCAATACATATTTATTGTAAGATGCTTGCTTTAATGATACAATTAACACTTTTCTTTTAATTTTACCTTAACTCCGCTAGGTACGAACAGTTAGTTACTTTTAATTTTGTCTCTTTACTAACTCCGCTATGTATAAGTAGTTAGCAACGTATACGTACTTAGCAGTGTGATTTTATAATTTATATTTCATGAAAAATGTTAGGAACTTCGTTCCTACCGGGTGTCCAGCAACACCACGCATATTTTTTTCCAAATGCCTATTGCCAAGCTATGTCTCGCATACGAACTTAGCCGACCACATATTCTTAAAAGGCACCAATAAATTAACTTATACACAAAATTCTTGCTGGATGTTAGTCTATCAGACTAACATCAGACACTTTTTTGCACGCTATCTTCTGGACTATTGTGTGAATTACGCATGCGCATCTTACATTTTTAGCTTCACTTTATTTACATATAGGTGTGGGTCATGAGGTTGCGCCAAGCTAGTGTTATAAATTTTAACTTTCTAGCCTTAACGGTTCAGTAAATATTATCCAAAGTGAGATGGATAGACAGACACATCACCTTTGGGATAAGGATTTCAAGGAAGATCTACGAAACTCTAAAGACGGGCCCCTAAACAGCCTACGCGAAATTGTTGGATTATGCTTCTGCCCATCATTATCATGTGAAAATCCCGATTTGTAAACATTTCAAATATACTTAATATAGGATTTATAAAAGCTTGCTCCCAAGCATTTTACTAGAGTGCTTTTACTGTAGTGGATGGCTTTTTCTTACTCAACTTGAAAACTAGAAAATCTTTTTTATCTGACATTTCTCTGGAAGGTTTTATATTAGAAAATCCTTAATCTTTCACACCGTATATTTTGTTTTTCATTCTCACTTCAACGATTCTTGGAATAAATCCAAATATACCGACAGGTATTTGAGTGGAGTTATTTTATATTTATTTATCTAACCTATTGAACACATTTATCATACCTAGTAATATCTTAAACTGTTATGAAGTTAATTATGAACTATTATTGCTCCCGAGCTCACCAAATGTATCGGAAGCTAAAATCCCCAGACAGGAATCCGTTTCAGGCATGAAAGAACATTTGTGGTTCCGTGCCTGTCGCGGAACACAGTGGAGCCTGGTTGGTAGCAGGGCAGGTCGCATGTTACCTAGCTGGTTACCTAGCATGTAGCGGGGTACGAACACATTGGAGCCTGGTTGATAGCAGGGCAGGTCGCATGTTACCTAGTTGGTTACCTAGCATGTAGCGGGGTACGAACACATTGGAGCCTGGTTGGTAGCAGGGCCGGTCGCATGTTACCTAGCATGTAGCGGGGTACGAACACATTGGAGCCTGGTTGGTAGCAGGGCCGGTCGCATGTTACCTAGCATGTAGCGGGGTACGAACACATTGGAGCCTGGTTGGTAGCAGGGCCGGTCGCATGTTACCTAGCATGTAGCGGGGTACGAACACATTGGAGCCTGGTTGGTAGCAGGGCCGGTCGCATGTTACCTAGCATGTAGCGGGGTACGAACACATTGGAGCCTGGTTGGTAGCAGGGCCGGTCGCATGTTACCTAGCATGTAGCGGGGTACGAACACATTGGAGCCTGGTTGGTAGCAGGGCCGGTCGCATGTTACCTAGCATGTAGCGGGGTACGAACACATTGGAGCCTGGTTGGTAGCAGGGCCGGTCGCATGTTACCTAGCATGTAGCGGGGTACGAACACATTGGAGCCTGGTTGGTAGCAGGGCCGGTCGCATGTTACCTAGCATGTAGCGGGGTACGAACACATTGGAGCCTGGTTGGTAGCAGGGCCGGTCGCATGTTACCTAGCATGTAGCGGGGTACGAACACATTGGAGCCTGGTTGGTAGCAGGGCCGGTCGCATGTTACCTAGCATGTAGCGGGGTACGAACACATTGGAGCCTGGTTGGTAGCAGGGCCGGTCGCATGTTACCTAGCATGTAGCGGGGTACGAACACATTGGAGCCTGGTTGGTAGCAGGGCCGGTCGCATGTTACCTAGCATGTAGCGGGGTACGAACACATTGGAGCCTGGTTGGTAGCAGGGCCGGTCGCATGTTACCTAGCATGTAGCGGGGTACGAACACATTGGAGCCTGGTTGGTAGCAGGGCCGGTCGCATGTTACCTAGCATGTAGCGGGGTACGAACACATTGGAGCCTGGTTGGTAGCAGGGCCGGTCGCATGTTACCTAGCATGTAGCGGGGTACGAACACATTGGAGCCTGGTTGGTAGCAGGGCCGGTCGCATGTTACCTAGCATGTAGCGGGGTACGAACACATTGGAGCCTGGTTGGTAGCAGGGCCGGTCGCATGTTACCTAGCATGTAGCGGGGTACGAACACATTGGAGCCTGGTTGGTAGCAGGGCCGGTCGCATGTTACCTAGCATGTAGCGGGGTACGAACACATTGGAGCCTGGTTGGTAGCAGGGCCGGTCGCATGTTACCTAGCATGTAGCGGGGTACGAACACATTGGAGCCTGGTTGGTAGCAGGGCAGGTCGCATGTTACCTAGCATGTAGCGGGGTACGAACACATTGGAGCCTGGTTGGTAGCAGGGCAGGTCGCATGTTACCTAGCTGGTTACCTAGCATGTAGGGGTACGAACACAGTGGAGCCTGGTTGGTAGCAGGGCAGGTCGCATGTTACCTAGCTGGTTACCTAGCATGTAGCGGGGTACGAACACATTGGAGCCTAGTTGGTAGGAATTCTTCAAGCTTGCAGCTATGCTTACACCACGACAGCACCCAACCAGGTAACCAGCTCCACTGTGTCCGTCGCCATAAAGGGGCACGGGTCATTTTTTCCGGCCTGTAAGCGAGTTTGCGAGTAAGCGACCAGCTAGGCTCCACTGTGTTTGTACCCTTAGAAACTTAGAGAACTTTAGATGATCATAATTTGTCCATTGTTGGTCCCATATGCATGAGTTTTAGCTTGTGTCTGCGTCTGCATACATGGGTTTTTCTTTCACATGCGCACTGACATACACTTATTTTCACCTATACATTCAAAAGTACTTGAATGATTTTTTTTTTTAAATTTGGATTGTTAGTAAAATTAGCCCGCAGATAACCACAGCTTTTTTTCCAATTTGAGAGATTTAAAGAAGGGGGTAATTATATAAATTTGATAATCATGGGTTGTAAAATCATAAAATCACTGAATTATGCGCTGTATACCGCAAGTAATCTATGTGCCACACTAATTGGCTGTCTATTTTACATTTTTTCTGAGTTTTGCAGTCTTACTTAAACATTTTTTTAATTTGATATGGTTTCTTTTTATTTGTCCCCACTTAAAATTAAGTGTTCCTTAATAAACCATTTCCACTTCTAGTGAATGTGGATAGTTTATATTATCTAGGACTCTATTTTAGGGTTTTTATTCTCTGCCCAGTTCATCTTTTAAAGAATATCTTCAAGTAGGGTTCTCGTATGAGAATTCACATTTTCTTATTCGGAAATAATCCACACATTTTTTTTCTTTTCGTCCTAGTTCTGATTTATGCTAGAACTTTCTCTAGTGTCCTTCTTTTAAAATGTATACTCTTTTTTCCCCTTACACACTCTACAACTTTTTTTTACACCTTCAGCTTCAGTATTCAGCCTTCCACTTGTTAGCTTTGGCTTTTCTAGGGCCCATTTTTAAAGGTTTTTTTTTTCCTGTGCTATATAACTCTCTCGTATACTGAGTAAAGTCCTCTTCTTAGGATTTACACTTTTATAGGAACCAGGGATTTTTCTTTTCTCTGTTAAGTGGTGCATACTCTTCAAAGAAAAGACCCATTTTAAACGATTCAGTTTTTTAAAGAAGCCTCTTTTGTGAGCTAATGCTGCGCTATCTTAATCTTATATAATGGGTAATCCTTTTCTTCAGCTACTCTTTTTACCTGCACCCAAGACTATAAACTGTTCAACTGTTCCCCCATATTTTTCGGCCAGGATTCTCTTTATTTATTTATCCTTGCTTTTGACTAAATTCAGTTTCATTTCCAAATAGGTTTTTATTAACCCAGGAAGTCTAGTTTTTCTAATTATATTATTTAGCTAAAAAAATAGTTTTTCTAAGAAAGTAAAAAAATAATTACATTTACTTAAACACAATTTAGAAAATTATTGATTTTTTTTTATTTGATCTATTCCAGTTTCATTTATTTTTTATTTCTCATAACTAAAGAGAAGTTATTCTGAAGGCTTAAAAAGTGGATTTGGAGATTTTGAAAAAAAAAATCTATGTTGTCGTCTGTGCAGATTCTTGTACGGGGCTGATTTTGACGAAATTTGGCATACATATTCAGAAAAATCATTCCCAGAGGAGGAATCGAGAAATGAATTTTACCAAATACCTCTAAATTTGGGGGCGCTGCCTTCCCAAAACTTTAAAAATAAATTTATTTCTTGAAAGCTGTTCCGACGATTTTGATTAAAATTCTAAAATGATGTCTATTTAAATGCGAATGTATCGTTATAAGCCATTTTTTTTTTTTTGTTTTTTTGGGAAAAAATCTAGTTTCTGAGGAAATTGTTTTAAGCATGTACGGAGAAAGGCCCGTTTCGATTCCCCGCCGAGAAGAATACATTTTTATGATTCATTTTTATAATAATGTTTAATACTAATTAAGTTTACCTACGAAAACTCGAAAACTAATTAATGGAAAACATTAGCCTAAGTAATTATAAACTCGTTTAAGAGAAAGTTTGACTGAGTTGTCGGACCGAATTTTTTTCTTAACATGATTGCTGTTAAACTCACATAATTCATACATCTAACTCTAAGAGGAAATGTTTCGAAGCGAAAATCGGGCCAGAACGTCGTATCTTCAAGGATTCAATAAATTCCAAAAAATTATTTATTTAATATTGGCTGTAGTTGGAGTTTTTTCAAAGCAATTATGTTGAGTTGCTAAGAATTTTAGCAAAATACTAGTAAAATGTTTTCACCTCTTTTCTCAGGCTTGATTTGCCTCAGTTTTAATTCGTTCAATGATTCTTCCAACAAATCTTCTCCATGCTGAACCACTGGTGGTTAATTGATTTGTACTATGAAGTATATTATTTTATAGATACTTTAATTTTTAAAATGATTAAATATTTTAATTATTTATTTATGTTGATACAATACGTTCACTAATTAAAAATCAATTAGGTTAATATATTTTATTTGTTGTTTGAAAAAGAGTAAAAGAATAAAAGTTATAATGTTGAATAAATTTCCACTTAAGTTAAACAAACATCTGTAAAACTGTTATTCTGTTTTATTCCTCGGTAAGATTACTCAGTGGAAATATTATCCTTTCGTCTAATTTAGCGATGGAGTTATAGCTGCAATTTCCAAGCGTTTTCCGGTCTATATTCTCCGAGTGTTTAAGCAAAGTTGCTAACTCAGAGTAAGGTAATAGCCCTGTTCTACTGGTTCACCTCATTTACCAAGCTTTACTCACTTTAAGACTTTCTCTTATAGCTTTTCCTCATCCAGCGATAAGAGAACTAATAAAATAAACATTTCCTTAAGGTATAACGCAGCATTAACTTCTTTTTTTGTACATTTTTGTGTAATAAGAACGATTTTTTCTGGTTTAGATTAATATAAACGAAATATTAGAACCTTAACTTCGTTTCAAACTACATTTAACAATAATATACTTTTTAATAATCTTTTTTAGAAAGTATTTTTTATTTAATTTAATCTTCTTTTCTTATAAAAAATAGTTTTATTCTTAAAGAAATATTAGATAAGTAAAAAGGAGTTACGCATTTATTTTACAGATATCTACTGTATAATAACTAGAACGAGGGAGGTATTATGTGAAAAAACAGTATTTTTGGAGTAGATATTTTGGGACTTAGTACAACTTCAAATGGATAACTACATTGACTTAGCGTTACCGCTTTGGTAACAGAAGAAGAGGTTTTACATTTACATCTGTTTGTGCAACTTTTCTTGTAAAAGAAAAAAGAATGCATGCAATGATGTGATCGGCATGGATCAGCTAACAATTTGTTATTGAAAAATAATGTATTTGAAAAGTTAGGGTTTATTAGTTTATACTTTCCAGTTTAGTATGTTTTAAACTAGACAATAAAAGGCGTCTGAAAAAGACAAAAACGTCCATTCATGAAGCTGCATTTAACTTTGTCTTGGCAGTAAAATTTGACCTGAAGAGTCCTAAAGGACTAACAAAGTTTAATGAATGGACGAATTTAGTATCTTTTTCCATCCCGTATTTTCCTTTTACTATACTCATTATTTCTTTGGATGGTGTGGTTAAATTTTTTACTACTCATCAATTTAGGATGAGTATAAAGTCATTTACCAAGTTGGCTGGAAGAACTCGGGATACATTACGTTCTCAATATATTTTTATCGTGATCCATTTTGTATATTTCATACTAAAAAGATCTCGATACTTTTATAAGCATTCTATCGATTAATCCAAATTAATATTATCATATTGTTGGTTTCTATCGTTTCAGTTTTTAATCTGTATTTCTATGTACTAAAGGAGCAATGAGGTCGTTAAGATAGTTTCTTAGTTTAGTAATTTTAACAAAGGTCCTCCGTTATTGCTCGGGTTCTTTTAAACGCATACATAAATACACAATGTCGACGAACCGCTCTTATTCAACGCTCCTTAACTATAGTTCAACTTAGTTTTAAATCGTATTTTTGATCGGGGACAAATCTTTCTTTATCCTTTATTTCCGTTTTAGACATGGTACACATTAACATAATGATTAAAATTCAGATTACTAAAGGAGTCTTCAATAGCCAACAAAGGCAAGAGCGAAGACTGTCTAGCTCTAGTACACAATAAATAATCTATTTACCCATGTGTTTTCTATGGCGTTTGCACTATTTTTTTTATTTTTTTAAATCTGTGGACTAATATTGCGGATAATTTTGTTTTTGAAAACAAAATTATCTTTCAATCTGATAAACCTACACATAATTATATTTAATTATTAATACGTAATATGCACCCCTTGGTTGCGAAGGATACAAATTAAATATAACCAATAATAAGGTTGTTATTACAGAAATAAAGATTGTCTGAGGATGACCTTAAAAGAAAGGGTCGAATCGTCTCTATTTAAATTATTTAATATGTATTCTTCGCTCCTAAAGGGTCCATCTTGCGTATTAATAATTCAATCAAAAAGGTGTTGAGTCTAACGTCGTCTATAAATTATACAAGCATTCGCCCCGCGCTTCGCGCGGGGTTCATGCTTGCAATCAGTGGCTGTATATTATTACTATTTTATTTCTACTACTATCATATTGGTTAATTGAGTAGGCCATTTCAATAAATATAATAGTGTATACTTAATTATTTGTTTAGCTTAATATAGAAAATATGAAAATTGCTTA